>VWZK01005713.1:618882-652941 GCA_013396935.1 Baryphthengus martii | reverse complement strand
CGGGAGGCGTGTGGGGCCGGGGGCTGCAGCCGAGGCGTGAGGGAGCCGCGCTCAGCCTTCCCCGCTGCTGCTCGGCGGAGACGAGGCGGCCGGAGCGGGAGGGGAGCGGAAGGAAAAGCCGGGGGAGCGGGCAGCCCTGGGGAGATACTCGTGTCGGAGAGAAGAATTGAAAGAAGCTGGTGGGTGGCGAGAGGCAGGAACGGAGACGCTCCGCTGAGAAAGGAGTAAAAGCAGGAAAGCAGAGACAAACTACGAGAAGAAACAAAGTAAAAAAAAAAAAAAAAAGAAAAGGGGAAGAGACGAGAGAAAGCGAATCCTGCGAGAAAGAAGAAAACGAAGGAGAGGGAACACCGAAGGACTCCACGGATGAGAGAGAGGAGCTGAAAGATCCCCTTCCCTGAGAGACACCAGAGACTGACTCTCAAACTCTCTCTCCCTTTGTCACACCACAAGGATTTGATGCCCCTCAGCCTGTTCACTTCTGTGTGTTCATGTTTCCCACAGGTTTCTCTTCCCCCAACCCCCCAGCTGCAGCCCAGGAGGTCAGACCTGCCACTGATGGTAATACCAGCAGCAACTCCTCCTGCAAGAAGAGAAAGTTAAATAACAGCAGCAACAGCAATTCTGAAAGAGAAGAATTTGATTCCATTTCTTCCTGCGCCTCTTCTCCTTCCAAAGCCACCTCCTCATCATCTTCCTCTGTCATCACCACCTCCTCGTGCTCCTCCTCAGGGGTTGCCTCCTCGAACCATCACCTCCAAAAGAAGCTGCGCTTTGAGGACTCCGTGGATTTTATTGGACTCGATGTGAAGATGGCTGAAGAGTCTTCTTCCTCCTCCTCTCCTGCTGCCTCTTCTCAACAGCAGCACCAACAACAGCTCAAAAATAAAAACCTTTTAATTTCCTCAGTGGCTGTGGGGCACCACGCAAATGGCCTGACCAAAGCCGCCTCCTCTACTGTTTCCAGTTTCGCCAACAGTAAACCTGGCTCCGCTAAGAAATTAGTGATCAAGAACTTTAAAGGTAACAGGCCATCATTTGTCACGACCTATGGGGAGCTGGTGCTCAGCTTGCTGTTTTGTTTTCGACTTGAAAACCGGTTGGCTTTCACATAGCTCCACGTCTTACAGGAAGTGCTTTTCTGTGGTGAAGGTTTCTATACTTACGTAAAGGGGGAATAATGTTTTCGGATGCATACTTGCCCAGTCATGTGAACATCCTGAGCTACTCTTCGCTGCTTGGGATTATTTTTCAGGCTCCTTCTGCTCTGTCTCCTGAGAAGGCCTTAACTTAGGTGTTAGATGAAAGGACTTGCTACTTAAGTGTGTAAATTGCCTTTCTTCAAACTTAATCTCTCACTTCTAATAGTCCTTATTCAGGGCTCAGTTATGTGTTTTAGATCAGTTTGTAAGTCTTGGCAGAGGATGTGGTTTTACTTTTTTTTTAATTGGGCCTGAATCTCTATGTCTTGCCTCTATCCATATTGGCTGTTTATAGGTTAAGCTGCCTGTGATTAGTTTTAAATGTTGAAACTAAGATGATTAGCAGGCTATTATGGTGGATTTCCTCTCTGGTTTCCCCACTTACCTTTAAAGTAGGGACTTCAGATTTTTGCTGAGTGTTTTCCTTGCAAGATCCGTGCTCTAATTTTTATTATTTAATTCTTTAAGGTCTTTTCTCTCTATTAATATGCTGTCACTTTACAAGCTTACGTTAATTTATAAATTCTCTCAATAGATATCTTTGAGATTCTCAAATATTGTTACCAGACAGTAATTGAAGCAGAGAAATGAAACTTTTCTGCTATGATGGTGCTTCATTTTCTAGTAAACAAAAATGCAAATAGCTGTAGGCTGAAAGCTAAAATGATGTCATTTTTTCCCTATAAAGATGGGGAAGTCGTGGGTTTCTTATTTCCTGCCTCTTGCTATCTTCCAAAATAGTCTGATAGCTTGCTTTTTTTTTCCTCATGTGTTTGGGGTTGAGGGGGGGAGATATTGACATAAATTTTGATTTCTAAGTACACAACTGATACAAATGTTCTGTCGAGGTATTGCAGAAGATAAGGGTTAGGATGATTTTGGCCACTGTCATGTTTTACAGCAATTAATGATCACCATGTAACTTTTTGCTTTAAGGTCCTCCTAATTCTCAAAACCAGTCTCTGCCCATCATCCCATCATCATTTAAATTGATGTTATTTTTAAATTTATGCTTATGATGCATGATAATGAGAAATAAATGGCACTCTTTTGTTATTTGTACACTGTTATCTTTAAGGCGAGTCAACTTCTCGTGTTTAAAATCTTTAAATGTCCTGGATTGCAAGGTGCTGGGATCAGCAGTGCTTATGAACTGGTATTTGCATCACTTGCTTAAAAAGGGTGTCTCAGGAGTCTGCCTTTTACTCTCCCATGCTAATCCGAATAATAATCTTAAGGTTATTTATCTTAGTGTGGTCTTTATCTTGGTGTGATAGCAATAACATCCCTTTACAACTTAAATACCTTCCTAAAATCCAGAATATTGGTGTTTAACTGCTGAGTAGCATACTCATTACTGGCTAGTGAAAATAGGCAAGTCTCCCCTGTAGTTAGTTGCCTCTAGATTCTTAAGGTGCGGTTAGTGTTAGGATGGTGCCGGTATTGTAGGGAAGTGCTTGGGAGGACACAAAAGTACATTTGTTACTTCTAGAGAAATCAAACTTTATATTTAATTTTATTTTTTTACCTTTTTTGTATGTTGAAGTTGGTTGTAAGAGTATAAACTGAGCCACCAGCTTCACCTGTTGGTGGCATGGATGTGCATGTGCCTGCCTTCCTGATTATGGGGGTTTTTTTCCCCTCCTTCCTTCTCCATTTGGGAATGTGCTTATTAGAACAGAGCTGGTCATTTTAGCTAACTGTAAGAACACAGAGTTTTAAAATAGTCCTGGTATTTTGAGCATGTGATTTGGGGAATCTCTGTTAGCCTGTTGTAAATGCTTTAGTATTGTTGAAGATTCTGCATAGCAGGGGCATCTCTAGAAAAGAGGCTGGAAAAAATTACAAAGAGTCAAATCTGCAAAGTTTGAGCTATATGAAAATTGAAGGAGGACTTAACTCTAACAAATACCCACTGGCCAAACCCAAGAGAGATGTAAATGGATTACTTAAATAGGAATAATTTCTCTGTGACCATAAAGCCGGAATTACAATTACAGCATTTCTGTGTTTCTTGAGGCCACAGTATTGTGATTTTTTTTTTTATTATTATTTTATAAATCGCATGTACTGTTTGGGCTACAGATGCTGTGACATGCATGTGAAAAGCAGTGCTGATTTTTTGTTTTACAGCTCATTACTATTTCAAATGGAAATAAGATATTAACTTACATGACGAGAAAGCATTCATGTAAAAGCAATCTAGAGCATCAGCCCATACCCCTCTCCTCTCAAAGCTGCCTTTTCCATTTCTGTAAAAGGTAAAATGCTCTGCTTTTTCTAAATACTTTCTTCATCTCTCTGTAATTTCTTTTCAAGATAAACCCAAATTACCTGAAAACTACACAGATGAAACCTGGCAAAAACTGAAAGAAGCTGTAGAAGCTATCCAGAACAGTACTTCAATTAAGTACAATTTAGAGGAGCTCTATCAGGTAAGTGCTTTCAGTAAAAGTGATGTGTTAGGGCTTTTTGGTTGGTTTTTTTAAGCAAAAAAAAATCCAACCACACTTCTGATACAGTGTAAGAATATTACATTTTGCTTGATAGCTGCTTTTGTCACTGGAAAATAAGTAGTTTCTTGAATTTTAAAATCGTCAGTATAATTTTCACTAGACCTCGTTGAACTCAGAAATATTTCTCATCACAGCATAATCCAAGGTGTGGTTTCCCTTGCAACAGTTGATTAACAAAGGCAAGGAGCTGTATTTCTATTACCATTTGGGGGTTTGTGGTGTGTAACTGCTAAAGGAGAAATGTGAAATCCTGAAACGCTGGTGTTTAGGTGAGGAAAAAAGACAATTTCTATTAAAATATAATCCTTTTTTTCTAAAGATGATTTCAGTTCATGATTGAGCATCCTAAATCATTTAAAACCTAGAACTTTTTATTTTGACTTCTTAAAAGGAAACAATACCAGTTTACTTCATGAATTGTTATTTTGGTTTGATTGTAATTTTTTATCATTCCGTGTTCTGCCTGTTCTAACAACTGAGAATCAAAACTTCTCAGCAACAGCTCTGATTGTTTTGTCTTAAATGCTTTAGGAAGTCATCAGACTTGATCTGCCTTTCCTAACTTTTTTTATAAGCTCCACTTCTGCTTTTACAACAGAATGTCTGAAGGAGACTTCACCCCCTCCTCACCTTTTCCCTACTAACATTGCGGTACTTGTGGTTTTAGCGGTCTAGCAACAGCACTGCTTTAGCTGGGTATTACGAAGCACTTGAACACTTTTTAGTCTAATTTTAAAGCTTTTATTACCTGGTTAGTTTTTGGATGTGTTCCTCTGTGTATACAGCCATCTCTCCATCTGTTTTTAATGTCTCCTCCCCCTGCCCTCTTCTTTTCAATAAAAGTTGCGTTTGGATACAACCAATTTCTGTGAAGATTTGGGGAGAAAAATCCTGTTTGCCCAAGATTTGGGGACGGGTTTAGAAAAGGGCAAGAACTTCATGGGCCAAGTTCCTCAGTCCAGTGCATTTTTAAGCTCATGATAATCTTTTATGATGTTTGATTAATCTAGAAGTAGCTTTTTTAAACAGTTTGTCAGGATAATGTAAAGTATTTTTAAAATAACAATAGCATTATTACTTTTGCAAAACTTAGAGACAAATAACAAATTGCAACTCATTGTATTGGTTGATGCTGTAAATTGCTTGCTAAACAACAGAGCAAATGACTTCAATAGTTGAAGGATAACCAAAATCGTTAGAAAATATAAAGTTCTACTGAAAGCCTTGCTTCTGCTTCAGTTACCACTTAAATTTCTGCTTGCTTTTACCACAGGCTTCATTTAATAGGTTTGTGCTTGAAAACCAAAAATAATGCTTTTAATTTTAAATAGCAGCTTTAAGTGTAATAACTTAGGTATAGCATTCTATTTCATTGAAAAAATGAAGTATGAAATTTTTCTTTTTTAATAAAACTAAAATTTATTGACTTTAAAAATAGTGATAGGAATCACTAGTATTTTTAAATGCTAACTAAACTAATGCTATTTCTGAACAGCTGCTTGGTAAATGGATCTGCTGCCAAATATCGGCCTTGGCCAGACACCATTATTCAAGCATAGAGGGGAATCGCAAAATAGTCTGCAGAAGTTCTCCTGCACACATCAAAATAAGATAGTTCTTTTTGTAATTGAGTTAAACTTCCTTAAGTTTGGTTTAGCTCTTGTCTGTGTTGGAAAAATCCCACTGAGCAAACATTTTGAGGCTTTATTTCTTTGTGGGACAGTCATTTTGTTCCTCCCCAGCAATAGAAATGACACACATCTTTGAGTAGCTGAAGTGCTGCAGGATTGTAAGCTTCTTTATTAAAATCATTTTCCTTAGATTAGTACCAGAAAATAGAGCTCTAGATCTTTTGAACCAGATTCCTAGTCAATTTTTATTTTTTTCTCATCAACCACAGAGTTAAGTACTTCTGGAAAGTTCTGGCTTTCTCTCTAGAGCTGTGTTCAGTTTTTTCCTGTTTTTACCCAACACAAACCCAGGTGTGGATGCTGCAACTAAAATGTATATTAAAGAATGTGTGTTACACAAAGGCCTTTGGATGTTCTGACCACAGTTAGGGCACGGTTTCACTGATCAGCTTTGTTCCACTAATTCAGAACAAGATCATTTCATGAACCAGAGCCCTTTGAAGTTTTTGGGAACTTTTGATATATTACAATTAACTGCTGTATAACACAATGAAATTTGCAAAGCATGATATTGCAGTAGTGGTATTCTGCTTCTCAGAGCAAATCTTAGTCAAAGGTTTTGTATTTGTGTGCTTAGAAAGTTTAATCTCAAAAATAAAGCTGAGTGAGCAGAATTCACAAATTAAAAAATTCCTATAGATGTATCAATGAAGATGTGTAAGTTTTGCACTTGATGTTCAAAAGATCAGTACCAGCAGATGTGTTAACACTTTGGCATTTCTGATACACAAATGCAAAAGCATAGTTTTAGATGAACACTACAGAAAAGTGTACGATAATACACGTTAATTTATGTCCTTGAGAGTTACTGGTATGTGTTTGTCCATCTACAGCACAGAGGTGAAGTCTTTTAAGAACTTGGAACTGCGTGGTTCAATAGTACATGTTTTGCTAGGCTACTACTGTGTTGGTAGTTGAGAGGGATGCATTGACCCAAGTACAGCAGAATAGCTGCTGGTGTCCTGCGCTGGTAGGAGGAAGCAACAAACTGTAGTTAGTGCAAGTGACTGGCAAGTTCTATCTAAAACATTCATCTTCCCAGCTCTCAGTTGGCTTCTCCAGAGTACAGTGGGAGAAAAGAAAAAACTCATTTATTACATTTGCTAAAGGTCTTATCGAGGCTTTTCAAGCTTAGTGTTTTCCATCCCCTTTTTCTTCTGGAATTAAAGTAGCAATTATTTCCTGGTTTGCTGATGTTTTGTGTAGAGCCTGACCCTGCGGATACCACAGCAGAAGAGTTGAGCTGCATCCATAACCTACTCGCAACAGTGAACAGGAGAATGTTTTGTTATCACATGGTTGTATTTGTTTGGGATTTAAGTGTTAAGGCCGAGAGTTGGATTTGTTGCTATTTCCAAATATTAAGATACATACACTTCAATGATAATTGTGGCTTTCTTAATAATCATAGTTCAGACCTGTTTTAGTCTGTCTTGGCAGGCTCACTCTCTTGCTATAGCAGTTTGTTCCTGACAGTAAGCTTATGCACGTTTGGCTTTTTTTGGTTTTGTCATGGGGAGTGGTTTTGTTGTGTGGTTTGGGGTTTTTGTTCCTCTTCTGTCCTGGAGCCTGTATTTGTTGTAGTGGTACTTGTTCTGGAGGGTTGTTTACTGTTGATATCCTGGGATAAACGAGGAACTCCTTGTTTAGCTGTTTCAGTTGTTGCTGTGCTTTTACTGATGGCTGCTTGCTGTTTGTTGGTGGCTTCTGTTTGGACTGTCAAAATGTTCTGGGAGACTTCAGTGTAATGGAGTAGATCTGCTCTGTACGCAGCTGAACTATGCTGTCCCTGCACGGTTGTCTGCAGTTGCTGGTGAACAAGCTTGATTTTCCAGTCCTGTTTTTTTCCTATGAGTTGGTTGTACTGACAACTGAAGTATTTTCCATTCAAAAAATAAATAAAATTGGGAGACATTAGTTGAAAATTGGACCTACCTGTCCTCTGTCACTTGTACAGGTGTCTTACAGCACAGTCACATATTGTGTATCTTTCCAATCTGTGAAGAGTTAAAATCAGTCAGTTGCTCCCCAAATCTGGGCAATTAGTATGTTTTAGAAAAGTCTTGTTACACTTAGGGCATTAAGAATGCTTGTTTGCTTGATCAAGCTCCTACGCATGTCCCCATTAAACTTCTTTTGCCTCTTGCTGTGAAGCACAGGAACAATTACTCTAATCCTTGATTATGATCTAGAAAACTCAGATTGGCCACTGTAAACATCTGGAATGCAGTCATACTACTAAAAATTGTTCAGGATTGTAACTAAACTTATTCAGGCAAGGGACTGATGGGTGGAGATGTACATATATATAAAAATGTGTGTATTTCTGGGGATGAGGGAAGCCTAATCAAGGAAAGGACTGCAAAACGCAATAACACTAGCAGTGCTTTTCTGCTAATAATCAGTGTGACTTAGACCATACTAGTTAATAAAATTAAGACTTTAAGTGTCTGAAACTTTAAGTATGAAACTGAGCAAGCTGCTGGGACATATTAAATTTAAATCCTTGTTCTTAAAGATGCAAGTCCTGCAGTTCCTTAGATTTCCAACTGAAATTAATAAACTGGAAGCTATTCAGGATTCCTGTGTCTCTTATTACCCTTATAGTGTCATATATAGTGCCATATCTCTCTGTTTTGCATGCAGCTGTTAACTATCTTACAATTAAAACCTGGTAGATTTTTGAGTGAGAAGCAGAATTCCATGGTTATTTTAGTTGGGTTTTTCCCCCCATCTCCTTGTAAAACCGCATATAAGAATTTAAAGAGTTTTCATGATTGCTGTTTCTCTTTACTTCAGGCTGTTGAAAATCTCTGCTCCTACAAGATTTCTGCAAACTTGTACAAACAATTGAGACAGATCTGTGAAGACCACATTAAAGCACAAATTCACCAATTCAGAGAATATCCTTTTTTAGCTGTTGACAATCCAAAATGTTTTTACCTGCCAGTGTGTGGTGATGGATTTCTTTGACTAGTTCAGAACACTAGTAATGGTGGTAATAACACATGGTAATCTGAATACCTAGTTTTTGCATAATTGGGTCTGTTTAGGTTTTTTCTATGGCACGTCAGAAAGCACTTCTGGTTCCTTTATGTCTGTAACCATTGGAAAAGTTTGTGAGGAAGTTTCATGGGCATTTTTTTGAAGACTTTCACATCTTTCGAAATCTCATGTTAGACTTGCAGCAAGGCTTAAAAAACCTCTTTCAAAAGCTCATGTTAGACTTGCAGCAAGGCTTAAGAAGGCTGTATTGGCTATATCACGTCAGACTTTTTTATATGCTGGTTGCCTTATTCAAGTAAACAAAGAAAAGCCTGCCAACAAGTAGTTCTGGGGGTTTTTGAAAAGTGTTATTGGTCTGGCAGCATAAAACATTAGTGGTTCTGAAGAACAAAATGTTTTATTCTCAAAAGCTTTGAGTTGCATCAGCTGAAGATCATGTTAAGCAGATATTAATTAGTACCAGAGCTGTGCAGTGAGCTGAACACAAGTTAAATTTCAAGGACAAAATATTTCTCTTAAGGTGATCTCTTAACATGAGCTGAAATTAGTGTAGCAGTGAGCTCTCACATTGTGGATTGTTTGTTGAGATGTGGGAATATGTATGTTTGTTCCACTCTCCAGGGATGGGGGAATTGGACAAAACATTCAAAAGTATTTAGAACCTTCTTTTTTAATCGTTCAAATAATTTTGATTTATTATAAACACAAGGACCCTCATTAAAAATAAAAGTAAACACATTGCAAGTTAACTGGTTCTTTTTGGGAGTAGGTGAGGTTTTTGTGCTCTGTGTTAAGTGTCTTTAAAAAAGAGGAATAATGTTGGCTCATTTCATTTCTAACACTACCTATTACGTGTAATTTTCTTAATGATTTCTTCATGGATTCATTGGATAGTGTCCTTTTCCTAAAGAAAATAGACAAATGTTGGCAGGACCACTGCAGACAAATGGTAAGATTTTCTTATCCTTTTAAAGAAAGCCAGTAGCCTAGTCAGCTCATGTTTTGCTTAATTTTATTCCTTTAACAAAACACATTGTGCTTCTGAAATGTCTTAAATTTGTATCAGTCTGTTTCGTGAAATATGATTGCATCTAGTTTATTAGAAATAGAGCCTTGAAATTACTTGTCTGTAGTGTGTTTCTTGACATATTGATCTGATCGTGGACACACACACCCAGCTCTCAGCTGTTGTTTCTACTCGAACCTTTTTCCTTTTATACCCATTATAAAATGAGCTATTCTTTTATACAGAAAAATGCTAAATGTCACATTGATCATCTCACTGAGATTGGCAGAATATTTTAAACAAATCATCAGTGTCTAAGAAAGCACTGACTGAAACCTGTCAGTGGAATTTTTTTGTCGTTGAGCATAATTTGTGTCGCTCTTCAATTTTAGGAGTGCAATGATTGTGGCTTTTTTATTCCTCCTTATAACAGATTATGATTAGAAGTATCTTTTTGTTCTTGGATCGAACTTACGTACTTCAGAATTCAATGCTGCCATCTATTTGGTAAGGGCACAAAGAATGAAATCATTGGGGGTTATATTTAAATTATCACGTATATCTCGCTGGTTTTCTGTTGCTTTTTTAATATAAACTTCATAGTGACCTGTAAATCAGATGGTGAATGCATACATGTTTGTTGCAAAGGGAGATTTCACTTCTACTTTATTTGCTGTGAATTACAGGCTGCTTCTAGAATAGCTGTGATAGCACATTTCACCTAAATAGACATCAGTCTCCGTTTGCACAGTTAAGGAGAAGGGCTCGTTCAGCATCTGAAGTGCAAGGGTTTGGGTTGCCCAGTTACTGGCTTTAATGTGCATAGTATTTAAAGTTCTGTAAGTGCTTTTGAAGGAAAAATTTACCTCAAATAAAAGCAAGTTGCTCTCCTTTGGACTTCAACTCCCATGACACCCTATCCCACCCAACTCCTCAATATTGTCATAATTAGCAAATGCCCTACGGTGCCTCTGGCACTACCTGAATTACTTTGCCAGAGACTGAAGGAGTGATGGGTGGAGGGCCTGGCTTTTCCTAAAAGTGTCCAGACCCAGCTTCAAATTCATAGAAGGTTTTTACTGAGATGCCCAAAGTGGAGTTCTGTGTCTTCCACATTACTGAGTTCTTCCTAAGAATTGGAGATTAAGTGATGGACAAAAAAGAATATTGTCCAACAGCTTAACCATGAAACTGGGACCCAGGATGACATTATCCTTTTCTCACAAAGGCTGATGTTGATTCAGTTTCCATCATCCTGCCAACCAAGTGAAAAATAAAGATGCTGGAAAAGTTAGGTGGTTATGTAGGAAAACAAAAGTGCTTTGGTCTTTAAAATCTGTAGCTTACTATTGATGCTTTGTCATAGTTTAGTGTTTGTGTTTGTTCATCTTGAGTGATTTGAGGGTAGAAGAAAGGAATTTGAAGAATGCTGGTATTTGATCTGAATCCTATTTTATTAATAGAATATTTGGGGTTGATTCTCATGCAATTTACTGACAGATACTTTCTTTTTAGGGATATGGGGCTAGAATTGTTCAGAACTCATATAATCAGTGATCAGAAGGTTCAGAACAAAACTATTGATGGCATTCTTCTGCTGATTGAGAGGGAAAGAAATGGTGAGGCTATTGATAGGAGTTTACTGCGAAGCCTTCTCAGCATGCTCTCTGACTTGCAGGTGAGTAAACTTGTTTCACTGCTAAACCAATGAACAGCTGAGATTTTTATTTAGTACTGAGTAAGCTTCACCCTGGATTTCTCTCCCGTTTCCCTAGATTTATCAAGACTCTTTCGAACATAGATTCTTGGAAGAGACTAACCGCCTGTATGCAGCAGAGGGACAGAGGCTTATGCAGGAACGAGAGGTATTTTGGATGTTTAACATTTGTTATGTACAATGGTGAAGCATTTGTCAGGGAGAACAACTACTCTGCTGCCTTAGCCAGGGTATAGAGCAATAATGTGACCTTTTTATTTTATTGCTTTAAGAAGGGAATTCACATGCAGTTGCCTTGAGTCACAGTGTTAATGGTTTCTCCTTAAAACTGGAGCTGCTGCTGCTGTGAGACCAGTACTGTCTTTTCTTTTTTCTTGATTTTTTTTTTTTTAAAAACATACAAAACTACTCTGGCATTTTCAGGTTCCAGAATATCTTCACCATGTCAACAAGCGCTTGGAAGAAGAAGCAGACAGGATAATCACTTATTTAGATCAGAGCACACAGTAAGTGCCATCTCTCTTTGCCTGCTATTGTCAGCTATTTGGCTCCTCTTCTGCTGAGGGCCATCTAAGAGCTACAGTTTATTTCAGTTACTGACTGACCGTCAAATGCTTCTCACTTCCCACAATTCCTTGTTTACAATGAAGCAGTGTCTTGGCTCACACAGCTAATATCCTTTTCTTCTAAGCCACTAGTTATTTTTGACCTAAACATTGTTTGGAATATGGCTGGAGAAAAATAGGCTGCCATTCTCAGTCCAAACATCTCTTTCTTGATAAAATGCAGTTAATCAGCTGTTGACCTACCTGAAAAATACAGAACCCAGGATAGAGAATTCTCAAACTGTTATGAATATCTACATTAAAAATATTTGCATCTTCTTTATCAAGTCTAGGAAATTATTGGCTATTGTCAGTCTTCAGTCTTGTCTACTTAGAGGCAGGGTTTCCTCAAATACAATCACGTGGAGGTCATGACTGTAGGACAGGAGAAATGTTCTCCTAACATAAAGCTAGAGCTATTGTGTCTGAGAGAACCTAGGTCACTAATAGAACAAAACTCTTTGAGCAAGTGGTAGCAACTTCTTAAAGAGCAGGTACAGAGGATCCCTCTGAGAAGGTGTAGTACTGCTACCATCATACATTTTTTTTATCCCCTTTTTCCTTCAGCTGTTAAAAACATTTAGCTTGTTTAGTGGCTTCCTTCTTCCACACCACTTAGTGGCCAACTCCCTATTTTGTTTTAATACCTCTTGACTTGAGGTGGGTTTTTTTTTCTACTTGGTTTGTCTACCAAGACATGAATCTCCTCCTACTGAAGGTGTGTTCTTTGACAAACTTTTGCCTAATTTCTTTACTGATGGTATCATTGTGTAGCTTCCTAGAGGTCATGTACAACAGGCTTATTGTGCGGATGAAATTCTCAGTAAGTAAACAGAAAATAAAATGCTTACTGGAGAGGAAGAAGATAAATGTTTAATCATTTTAAGTCCTTGGCCACAGATAAGAGCACTCCGAATGACAAGTGTAGTTATCCTTCTTTTTTTTGAGATTATGTTTTTAAACTGTCAATAATGGAAAATGAAAAGTAATTCTATATGTTTTTTCTATAGGAAGCCACTAATTGCTACGGTAGAAAAGCAACTTCTAGGTGAACATTTAACAGCCATTCTTCAGAAAGGTAATCTTTCTCCTTTATAGAAGTGTTTCTAATTACTGCTTTGGGGCTTTAAATTCCTCCGCTGAAAAAAGTGACAGATCCAGGTGCTGGGGGAGGACACAAGGTTACATCATTCTTTAATGCCCTTTTGCTACTCGGTTCATGAAAAAGCATTGACCATTTTGCTGGAGGGCAAGTACCATTCTCCTTGTCAGAGGTAAGAAGACATGATGGTGTCTTCAGATACACAGCAAAGCAAAAGGAAAACTAGAATAGTGGACTCCTGAGTTCACTGTCTTAAATAGCACTTTGAAGACTCAGAGGTAAAGGAGTAGCCTTCAAACTATGCCTGTACTAGAAAGGGGAAACACCGATTACTTGCTGCTCACAAAAAGCAGTTTGTTTCAAAAACAGTACAATCTGAGCGATGAAGTATGCTGCCTCAGTTCTGCAGTAGTCTCTGGAGTCAAGTGACCCTCTGTTGCTGTGATGGATGGTCTGGAAATAGATATGGGTGCAGCAAGAGTTGAATAATAATAAAAAATATATCGAGTCCTTACTAGCCAGATTCTGGATGAAACAGGTATGTGAGCATCTTCCTGCACATCTGTAACCGACTCTCTATTCAGAGGAGTATCAAGTTTGCAATATTTACCCATCTGCTTTCTTAGAAACTTGCTGTGGAGCATCAGGCCTTCTCTGCCAGAAAGATAAAAAGTGAAAGGTGGAGATATTTCTTGAAGCTGCTTGCCTTCAAACATCTGTAAAATTTTACAGTTGGAGTTGAGGCTCAGAGCTCTGTCTTGTCAAGGAACCTTTCCTACAGCATAAACTTCTCAAGTCTTTAGGGAATAGTAATGCGGAAGTGAGCAAAGGTGTTGTAGTAAGTATGTTATGTAAAGTAAATGTAACCGAAGATATCCAGTGCAATAACAGGGTTTTTAAGGTTTGAGTCAATTCAGCTTGTCATTCTGTTTCACTATTAAATTAGGTAGCTTTAAAAAAAAAAAACCACTACCACGAATTGCTTGTTGCAAAAAACAACTTGCTTTGAAGAGGTTCTTTACTGTAATAATGTGCTGCACTTTCTTTGGATTGCTCTGCTTTTAATTTCTACTGAAATTCTCTCATTTGCAGGTTTAAACCACCTTCTTGATGAAAACAGAATTCAAGACCTTTCTCTCCTGTATCAGTTGTTCAGTCGTGTGAGAGGCGGAGTGCAGGTTCTCTTGCAGCACTGGATTGAGTATATCAAGGTACTGTTTGTAGAACTCTGGAACAGATACCACTACTCTATCAATGGGGTTTATACAAAGATATTTGAGTCATCTCTATAAACTATTGTGTTTTTCTAAGAATTAAAGACTATTTGCCTATGAACATATTTTAAACAGGCAGCTTTTGAAACTGTACTAGGAAAGCATACAGTAACAGTTCTTGCCCTAACAATGTTGAACATCTAGTTGAATTATTGAACTCTAAATAAATTTGGCAGACTTATCTTACTTAGTTAGTTGTGGGAGGCAACTATATTTCTCCAGCAGGCATTTTGGTAATGCCAGAATGTTACTGTCTTCTCCCTTCTAAAATTTCTTGTTGGAATGAGTGGTAGCTGAAGTTACCAACCAACTGAAGTTGAAAAAGCACTTGAAAAATCACTTAATATGTTCCATCTTACTTTCTAAGATGGCATTTTCAGTGAGTAATACGAGTGTTGTGAAGGAAGGATTTGTAATAGCATAGGAATACTGTTAAATAAAGCTGACTTTAGTGGAAGCTTTACCTTGGTAAAACCTGAGGATATACATGTTTTAAAAGAGTGTTAATTTTGTCCTGCTTAAGTGTGTTCTTCAAACAGGAGCTCTGAATCTGTTCAGTTACTCATAGATTAGTTTTGAATCAATATACAAGGTCTAAGAGTGATTATATAGTAAATGCTTCATAATGCTATTACTCCTGTTGTGTTAGTGGAACTAATATAAATACCAGAAACAAGGTGTAACAAAGATAACTTAGACTTTTAGATGTCATGTCATTTAAATTGATTATTCAGGCTAACTGAAAGATATGCTTTCTTTCGCAGGCATTTGGTAGCACCATAGTAATTAATCCAGAAAAAGACAAAACCATGGTCCAAGAACTACTTGATTTTAAAGACAAAGTTGACCATATTATTGATGTTTGCTTTCTCAAGAATGAGAAGTTTGTAAATGCCATGAAAGAAGCCTTTGAAACATTCATTAACAAGAGACCAAATAAGCCAGCTGAACTCATAGGTATTTTTCTTCAGTTTCTTCCCATGTGAGAATTTGGGTGGGGGCCAAGAGGGCATTGCTGATGCAGCTTACAGGTGGGATATGGTGGAGTTGTTTGTTAAAAGGCATTAGGAACCATGCATTGTCAAACTGGGGATCTCCTGTGCCGCCTATTTGATAGGATAGCATTAAACATTAAGGACAAGCTGTGCTCATCAGTTATTCATCATGGCTGGGCTATAGAACAGTGGAAAAACGTAGAGGCTAGATGTTCCAGCAACTAACTGGTGTCCAGACGTGAGAATGCTGCCAGTAATTTGACTTTTTCCGAAGCTTACATAACTGTGCCACCAACATGTGCCCAGAGCTATTAGGGGCTCTACATAGATGCCTGGGTTGCAATATAGAACAGGGAAGAGATGAGGATGCCCCGTACCTCTTGTTATGGGTACAGAGAGCCGCTGTAGTTTGCAGAGAACACTGTTTACAGATTTGTGTGTTGCAAGCCTGGCTCTCTGCACTTTTGAATACCTTAATCATTTCGCCCTGCAGTAAATAATACCTGCTTTGCAATCTGTTGCACTGTTAGGCTTGTGGAGTAATGCTTTCCACTCTCATTTTTAAATTTAATTCACTAATTGTAATGTGCTTACAAAACCATTTGACATTAAAAACAATATTACTGAATTTCTCTAGATTACTATAACCAACACATTTAAATAACTGGTTTACATAATTTTTTTTATCTTTTCACTTCTATTATAGCCATGTCAATCTAGAGCAATAGTGACTTTTTCCTTTGAGATCATAATATGGATCAGGATTTTTGCATACACAAGTGGGGTTTTTTAACAGTAAGTGTGGTAATAAAGTTAAGATGCAGTAATTGCTTATCTGAAAAAAAGAGATTAGATTATAATGTTTTTATGACTTTATAGCCTCTATGAAAATATCAAGCTTGCTGTGATGGAACTGATCTGCAGGTGATATCAGGATCCTTTACATATCCAAAAGATTTCACAGTATTAGATTTTTTTAAATAGGTAAATTGCTTCACTGTGACGCTAAGCATATGCTAAACTCTTTATTCCTCAACATTGTTTTAGCTAAATATGTAGATTCAAAGCTTCGTGCAGGCAACAAAGAAGCTACAGACGAAGAACTTGAAAAAATGTTGGATAAAATTATGATCATATTTAGATTCATATATGGTAAGTATTTGGGGGTTTTTATGGGGATAATTTTTTTAATCGGTAACATAAAGGTACCTTGAAATAATTTTTGCAGTCTATCGGCATTTTCAAATGTTCTTTCTCTGTAGGTGCAGTTTGCTGGTGGTGTGCTGGTTTAACCAGTTTGTATGTTAAAATGCCAGCAACACCTGACTCAAAATCCATGGAAATCTTAATATGAAGGCCTTTGTTTGCTTTGAGTTTTGAATTGGGTCTCTTGTACATAATGTTTGGTTAAAACAAACAATGATTTGTGATCACTGTCAAATCTCATCTCTTGCAGGTAAAGATGTCTTTGAGGCCTTTTATAAAAAAGATCTAGCAAAGAGACTATTAGTTGGGAAGAGTGCATCAGTAGATGCTGAAAAATCTATGCTTTCCAAACTCAAACATGGTAAATATCAACTTAATTTCTTTTAAAAATAGTCCTTTTAACAGGCACTTCCAGAAGTGCTGTTTATATTTCCCCTTCACATGAGGGCAAAAAACATCATGTGCAAGTCTTGAATCGCCAGTGGGTTTTGAGGAGACTCATTTGCTTTTAGCGTAATAGCAGACATAGCCAAAGAACAGGAGCTTTAAGTGCACAGTGTATCTTGGCCTGTGGGATAGAGTTGAGGTTCCCTGCTGAATAAATCAGTGATGTGCTCAGAGAACTTGGGGATGACATCAGCATGTTACTCATTCTTGTAAAGTCTGAAACGTGAAGCTGCCAGATAGAAGTCTCTCGGTCTGGTCTTCATTGTTTCATAGGGTGAAGCATTTGGGTGGCATGAGTAAGAGTTTTTTAGAACTTGATCATCTTGTTACCATCAAGAGTCAGTCTGGCAGGCTCTTCATAGGGATTAGAACTGTCGTCTGAGTGACGGATTGCCAGTGGGGTACTAGGATGAACAGTCAGTGTCCATGTGGAAAAACAATTGGATTGCAAAACAGCTGCCTCATTAAAACATTTCCCCCCTTCTCATTTATAACCTTATTCTGTATCTGAATTAGAATCCAGATCTTTATTTAAGAACATGCTGAAATAGATCGTCCTGCTTCAAAATACATTGTGATAGAATAGCTACTCTATGGTGTGGAAAATAAACAAGATTAATTTTTAAGATTTACATTTTCTCTTTTATAGAATGTGGAGCTGCTTTCACCAGCAAACTTGAAGGAATGTTTAAAGATATGGAGCTTTCAAAAGACATAATGATACAATTTAAACAGGTACTGTGGGACAGCTTGTCATGACTCTTTCATTTACTTGCTGGTTTGAACGAGTTATTCTCGGAAAACCTAATGAGAGGGTGCAGAATATCTCCAGTTGCAAACATTTCCATTGTAATTGAGTTTAATTCACTTTGAATTATTCCAGTTGTCTGTAGTGTTCTTTCACTGTAGAGTAATGGACTTTGTAGGTGATTGCTTTCAAAAGCAGTGGACAAAGGCCCATTTGGGAAAATAGTCTCCGAATTTCTTAATTCTGTGCTTTTGAAAATTTTACTGGTTTAAATAGTTTTCCTGAACAATAAAGCAAAAGAATAAAGCTTCTTAAAAGAAAAAACCAACACCCACAGTAATAAAAGAATTGTAAACTTGTTTTATAACTGGTAGTGAAATGAGGTTTTACACTGCTGTATTCTGGTGGACTGGCTTGTAATTTTTTGCCCATTGGTTCTGTGGTGTTTGGATTAAAAGCAAATTTTAACATTCTTTGCTCCAGTCACAGATAATTAGGTACATCTTCACATCCTGCTAAAATACTGCCTTTTGCTGTTTTCCTCCTTTATGGAAGTGCCTTTAGAACTTCAGAAAAGTGCTTTTTCTTATCCTAATTTTCTTGGATGTAGCTCAGTTTATGTAGCAAAGACATTGTGAGGTCAATTGTCTTCTGTGCTCTCCTAATGCCTGTTCTAACTCTTCAGTTCTACCTAAAATGTTTGACAAACATTGCTTTATTTCTATTTACTTTGTTTCTTTCTGCAGTATATGCAAAATCAGAATGTACCTGGCAACATTGAGCTAACAGTGAATATTCTGACTATGGGTTATTGGCCAACCTACGTGCCTATGGAAGTCCATTTGCCCCCAGAGGTAATCAATAGACATCTTATACCGAGTATCAGCCTATCAGTAATGTATCTTGAGACCGCTTTTAAACATGCGTGTAATCTCTAGAAAGAAATGCAGAAGTGTCTTTATTTAAATCAAGTTTATTTTCCTTTCTTGCATTTCTCTTAATCTTTCTAAGCCTTTATTTAAGGTTTGTTTGATTGTGGAGGAGGGAAATAGAAGATACTTTTAAAGCAGAAATTGTGTGTTAGTTCTGTGTGGTGTTTTGTTGGTTTTTTTTTAGATGGTAAAACTGCAGGAGATTTTCAAGACCTTTTATTTAGGAAAACACAGTGGTAGGAAACTTCAGTGGCAGTCAACATTAGGACACTGTGTACTAAAAGCAGAATTTAAAGAGGTGAGTGTATTTCTTTCTCCCGTTGCTTTGCCAATTCCAACTCTGGGTTGTACCTTAGGAGATAGATCAGGAAGCTTTTTTTTGTGCTGGGATGGAAAACTTAGCACTGTCTTTGGAATTGCTTTTAACCTCTTCCTATCATTTCTGGAGTTGGTAGTTTCTGAAATAGCTGTATTAAGGTCTAAGAACATGCATCCATTTTTTGTATTGGTGATAAAAAAAGTTGGTTGCTGCTTGGGGAAAATATCCAGTGGGTTTAGTTCCATATTAAAAATGGCACTAATTTTTATACCGGGGAGAAAATGAGCCATGTTCCATAGATGACCTTATTTCATCTGACAGCATTAAGCATCTTTGCAGTAAGCTTTTCATTACTGAAATAAAAGGTTTGGATTGTACCAAGAACACAACTATTTTTAAAGGGCTTCTAGTTATTACCCTTAATTTCTTCATGGACATAGATACAGTTCAAGAATTATTTTTCTTGGAATGGGAATGTTTACCCATTCTGTATTTTCAGAAAAATGTTAATGGTAAAACAAGTATTACCAAACGTGGTTATTTTTTAAAGGTCCTATAGTTCCTAATACTCTGTTTCTTAAACTAATGTTCGCGTTACATTTTGACTTAAAGGCCTTTCAAGTTGTAATTCTGAGCACTTAGTGCTCTAAGATTGATCTTGAGTAAGTCGATGCATTATCTTGGGTGAGTTTTGTCACTGGATATAATAGTCCGGCCTTTTGACCTCTGGTTTATTCTGCATTTCAGAGTAAACACAAAGAGGCCAGTAGTTCTTATTCTTTCATACTCCCAAATGAATAAAACAACAATATCCTTCAGTTGAAATAATTGACATGTACAAGTGACTTGTTCCTTCTCCCCCAGCCCCCGAAAAAAGACAAAAAACAAACATTCTGGTGATGTCTGTTAATTTCCCTTGTGACAGGGCAAAAAAGAACTTCAGGTCTCCTTGTTCCAGACACTGGTGCTGCTCATGTTTAATGAAGGAGAGGAGTTCAGTTTAGAGGAGATAAAGCAAGCCACTGGGATAGGTTGGTATGGAAAACAGCTGATTATTTCCAGCTGTTATTACTGAAAAAAACTTAAACAACTTGTTTCTGCTTTAGAGGATGGAGAGCTGAGAAGGACACTTCAGTCTCTGGCTTGTGGCAAAGCCAGAGTACTGACTAAAAGCCCCAAAGGCAAAGATGTGGAAGATGGTGATAAATTCACATGTAATGATGATTTCAGACATAAGCTCTTCAGGATAAAGATCAACCAAATTCAGATGAAAGAAACGGTATATTCTTTTTTTATCTTCTGAGGTTTAAATCTTTGGGCTAACTATCTTGTTGTCTGTCCCTGTACGTGCTTTTTTCCCTCTCAACTGTAGCATACAGACCGATACCTTTGTAGAAATTATGCATATTTGGATGACAGCACGTACTGAACAATGCTGATTTTGTGTGTGCCTGCATACTTGGACACCAATGATGCTGGATATCTCTAAGGTTGTTGAAGAGAAGTTCCCATTAGTGAATGTTCTTTTCACCCTTGATCATTCTCTGGAGCTTTACTGAATGGTTTGTGAACATAGAAACAAGTTCAGTGATTTTTCCCTGATAGCCATCCAATGTAAAATCTGTGCAGAGACTTTGGTTCCTTGTACAAGTGGGTTTTTAATAGACAATCAGTCTTCATTTTTGGGAAAGATGCCAAATATTTGACAACAGACACCCTACTGTCTTACTCTAAGAATTGTCTTAGAGATACAAAAAACAATTGTTTTGAAAGGTCTCATGTTCTCTTTAAAACTTTTCTAAATGGGTCCTTCAGGTAGAGGAACAGGCAAGCACTACAGAGAGAGTATTCCAGGACCGGCAATACCAGATCGACGCTGCAATTGTACGAATCATGAAGATGCGCAAGACACTGAGTCATAACCTGCTTGTGTCAGAGGTCTACAACCAGCTTAAATTCCCAGTCAAGGTGTAGTACTAATTTTTCTTCAAGCTATTCTTTTTATATTCCCTGACCTGTCCTTGGTTGAGTAGTCCTGTTCAAACCATGCATCTTTTTACTACTAGGAAGGACAAATACTTATTTTATGAAACTTTTTTGAAGTGTCAGCTGCAGCCATTTATCTGAATTTTACCTCAGGCTTTTAGTAAGTTAGTAGAACATACTACATTAGCAGTAGCTGTGAAGCTACACTGTTCTTGCATTCAAGTGTTCCAGCGATACCTTTTTGGGGACATGGCGGGGATGATTCTGATATGTAATGCAGAATTTGGTTTGATTCTTAATTTGGTTAATTTTTAATAGATTAGGAACTGCTTTTTCTGGACAGATTATATTGGGGGGTGTGGCTATATATACACATATATATGGAATGAAAATTAGATATCGGGGAATGACTCAAAGCTAAAGAAGCCCACAGTTGCAGTATAAAATGAACAGCTTATTGGGTACAAATGGAAATGGACTTTCAAATAGAGTGCTGCATTTGTTTGAGTTCAAATATACAGTGCTTTCTATCAGCAGAAATGCAAAATAAAAGGTACTGCCTTCTCATTCAGTTTTGTTAACCTTGTAAAGCTCTAGCAGGCCTGTAAGAGCTGCATAAGTTGCAGTTTGGCTTTGCAGGTTTATAACAGATGAGTTCAATGCTTTTCCTCACCCTTTATCATGAGGCATTTTTATGAAGTCCTTCGCCCGACCATCTTAGGGTATCCAAACTGTTGCAAAACTCATTCACATCAAGAGAAAATGAAACTTTAGCAGGTAAGTCAGGAACAGAAATACTTTCATTCATAATGCAGGAGTTGCAGTTCTTTAGAGTTCAGTTTAAACAGCAGCAAATATCTTGGTCTGCTGTACAAAGTCTACGCTTAGCTGCAAGTGACAAACTGATTTTGTAACTTTCTCTTCATTCAGTTATACACTGCAACCCTCAAAAGCTTTGATGCTTTAAGGGATTGTTTTAACTCTGATTTCTGTTTCCTCAGCCACCTTAAACAGTGTGGATATTTGGCTTAAGTAGAAAGAACGAACTGAGAAACACGGACTGCAAAGTAATAATGCTGACATCTGCTTTGTTTTACAGCCTGCTGACCTTAAGAAGAGAATAGAATCCTTAATTGACAGGGACTACATGGAAAGAGATAAAGAAAACCCGAATCAATACAACTATATTGCATAAACATATGTTGGCCTTTGTTTTACTGCACACTTGGTGTCATACACAGTTGCCAGTGGATAAACTAGCCTGTTGATCCCGTTAATTGACTTTTTATACTACCGATGATTGAATGAAAGCAGTGTAATGGAAAAGTATAGTAGAGTGGACTTCTTTCAGTGGTTAACATGCCCATTTAAAGAGTACTATTTACATTTTCAGAAGAATGCTGTTGAACTCTTTGCATGTTATTTAGTAAGATGTGCAGAAAGCTGAAAGGAAGTACCTGGTCTTTGTGATTCCATTTGTCTCTGGGTCTGAAGAGGAGTCCCTTGATATATGACAGATGTCCTTCACACCTTTAAATGGAAATGGAAGGTTAATATAAGAAAATAGCCTTTTAAATGCTTAAACTGCATGCAAACTTTTAATTTACTGTACAGGATGCATTTGAGTTAGTAACATACCATTGGGTTTGGTTGATGCCCACACTTGGATTTTTTTCCCTTGAGGGAGGGAAAATGGGGAATAAGCCAAGCTATGCTTATTGCTGATCTAATGGAAAATATTCTTGGTTGCAATTAAGACAAAAATGGTACCAATATAAAATGATGTATAAAGTTTGCAATGTGGGCATATATACTGTATATACAAACACCATTCTTAAACAACTGCTACAACAAAACAAGGTCAGATTAGATTTATATGGCTTGCCTATAAGACTTAGTGATCACCTTTGGGAATTTTAAGCATAAAACAGCCATAATGGAAAAAGTGACAGTTTTTACTAGTCATGGGTAGGAGGCCTTCACCTCTTGGCAGCAATACTTTAGAAAAGAGAATCTATTTACAGGTATGTGTGAAAAGCCACAGTGTTCTTGTGGTAAAGGTGTAAGAACAAAAACTGCAAATGGGTTTTAATACTTGTTTTGCTTTGCAACATTCTAAACTTGAACTAACCTCAAGGTTTAGACAGGGCGGCTCTTTTAAGACTGCTCTGCTTTGGATTGCTTTAACTTAAAGCTTTAAGAACTCAGCCCTAGATGTGGCAGGCCTCCTAGAACCCAGAAGCCTACCTCTCATATAGAAAGTTAAGTATTGCTACAAGGCATCTAAAATATATTTTCTTAGATGACCAGAGAGCATTCTTTGCATCTTTATAAGACATGGGAGAATAAGTCACTTGAATGTAGAGCTTTCTTTCAACAAAATGCTTTTTTTGTTATTTTTTTTATTGCTATAGCAGCATGTGCCAGGAATATATGGGAAGAACAAAGTGTTAGCAAAAAAGTTAACTCCTCCACATAACAGTTCTTCCTTACCCAGCCAGGCTTTAGACCTACGATCAGCTGTGTTGCAGAGCACAATGAAAAACCTCATCTTCTTTCAGGCACTGATAGTCCTGGGGAATACCAGATACTTCTTGAAAGCAAGATGTTACTTTTGTTTAGTGGCAGTGTAAGTTCTCTCTATGATCTATCACTGTGATCCCACATTCAGGGGTGTGCATGTGCGAGAGAGGGAGAAGTGTGTGTGTGTGAATTTTGACACATCCCATCCTTACTGCTTTTTTGATCTACTGTTTAATTCCATATTTTCTCCAGCTGTTTTCTCTGAAGCTCTTATAGGCAGTCCTCAGCCAACAGATGAAGCAGATGTTTTTTGTGGGGTGTTTTCCCTACTAAATTTTTTGCTGTCACCCTCTACTAACTGTCACCCAGCTCTTTGTGATCTGCAGAAAACCTGCCTTATCCTTTGACACTATTTACAGCCTAACCACTGGTAGACATCCAGGACCACCCTTGCCTCTAAGAAGAATACTAACAGTAGCATTATCTGGTAAGAACCTTGAAGACTGCTCCTGCAAGTCTTTAAGTATTAGTTCAAATAGAGATCCACTGGGGAGGCAAGAATGCCCCCCACTCCTACCCCACCCCAACCTTCTGTATTTTGCATTCAATGTTCTTTTCTTGTGTATGTTTTGTATCTTTAGCCAATAAAATCCTTTTAAAAAGGTGTTTTGGAGAAGGAGCATAAAACTTAGCTCTTCGGGAGACAGGAGATGAGTATCAGTATTGAACTGGTTCCATTCAGTCTGTTGTAGCGTATAAATCTAACACCATTACATGTAAAATCCTCCCTCGTTAGACCAGTGTGTTGCATTCAGTCAAACTAACCAGAAAGGTCTGAAGGCTTATTTAATTTTTTTATTCCATCCATTTCAGTAACTTCAATGCAGAAAATATTATATGGAACATGTCCTCAAATCTCATCAGACTTCCCTGATGTGAGGCAGACCCTAAGTGGCAACCTAGTTAAAGCAACCCAAAGAATGGACTTTGAGAACCCTGGCTAGGCTGAGAGAGGGGAGGGAAGAAGGCTTCTCCTTCTTGTTTCTTCATGGGTTTTCCCCAAGAACTTGTTCATCTCTTCTGCTAAGGTCTCACTCATTCCTGGTTTATGACAAAGCTGCAGCCAAGATTTATCGTCCAGCTGTACAACCCTGCAACTTCTTGCTGGGATCATGTGCCTGCCTATTGAGCCATATATATCTCTAAGAAAAAAAAAAATAGTGGGCTTGGACCACAACTCATTTGGCTATAACACAGCCTGTCTGTTTGGCCACACATTTTTAATCTTGACTTGCATGCAGTTTATAGCACCTTGTTCATAAGAAATTGCAGTTTATTCTTAGAAATATATATTTTAGGTTTTTTAATCTTTATACCCATAAATGGACTATTTTTTTGTCTTGGCTGGTTTAAAAAGTGACCATTTTGTTTAAATGCTGTAACTGCAAATGTGTTGTAAACGTCGTTTTGTTCTATAGTTTACACAAAGGTGCCAAAGTAAATAGTTAATTAAAAAAAAAACAAACCCTAGCAAATTAAGTTGCTTTAGCTGTCCTTCATATTTTGGTCTCTGCTTTTTTTTTGTCAGCCATTCATTTTTTTCCTAGACATATCATTTGCCCTAATGCTTTCTTTAATGAAAAAAGTGCATCTAAAGGAATGTTCAAATACCACTTTTTTAGTGATTTCATATAGTAGGAAAAATATTTTCTTTGAAACATTACACTAAAATTGTAAGAGTACAGCAGCATTCAAAAATGTAATATACTTTTTGTATAACAGTCCTTCAGAGTATGTCTGGAGTGGGGGGAAAAAACAACCCTGTTACTTTTCAGAAGCCTCTTTCCTCGGCTACCAGAATATGAAATTTGTGCTTTTTCACTGCATCCAAAAGTTATAGTTTATGCAGACTTGCAAACAGGGCATGTATCACCATTGCATCCTTCGATGCAAAAAGCAGCAAAACCTTTTTTATGTTTCATAAGTCTGATATGGGTACAGAGAGTCTTTCTTAAGTTGGTAAATAATGTAAATACATGTCCTTTCAGAGAGTGAGTCTGTTATCTAGGTATTTTGTGTCATTTAATAAATATTAAACAGTTTTGTGTTGATAAAACTCTTGTGTGTAAAATGTTTTCTTACTCAAAAGTTCTGTATGTTGGGCTTACTAATGTTTGTGGCTTTCAATTCTTTTAGCTTGTGCTTTGATAGCAAAATACTTGTTTGCTACCTAAATATTTAGTTCCTTCATTCAGTCATTAAAATCCCTTGAGTTTTCTAAGTGGCTTCCATTCCTGAATTTTTTATCTTTGTTTTTTTACTAAGTTTTCTACAAGGTTATGGGAGGGGAAGGAAATAAGCATCCTTGCAATCTCTGAATCGGAATTAGATGCCAGAAATGCTACAAAACCACCAAAGGTGGTGGCTTGTTGCTAGTAGAGGCTGCTCTCCTGCAGTACAATTATTCCTTGTCTCTCAGGATAGTCAGTAATTTTTGTACTTCAGTAATTCTACCAGAGCCATGAAAAAGGACAGGGCTGGTCAGGGAACTTGCTTCTGTTATTGATGATGACTGACTGGGCCCATTCTTAAGTTTTCTTTGGTGATTTTTGAACCACTGGACTAAATTTGAGCAGAATTTGTTAGGAATATCTTCAGCTCAACTTTTCCCAGTGCAGGTGCTCAAGAGGACTTTGTGAAGAGGGGAGGTGGAGGGGTTTGAGTTTTGTTTTGTTTTTTCTGAGCTATGGAGGGGGGTGGTTTGGAACACTGATAGCTAGGGCAAAGCAAGTGCTGCTGAGCCTCCGTGCTGATCTCTGAAGGCTTGTGAGTACTGCAGGGAGGCTGACCTTGCACGGTGCTGCTGCCATCACAAAACATCCTACTGCAGGGTGGTTTTCAATGGGTATGTAACTTGCTTTCTCTGGCACAGTTTGGAGGCATCTCAATGCAGGAGATAGTTTTCACTAATGTTTTTTTCCTTAAAAAGAGTATTTCCCTTTTCCTACATTCTCTATCATCTTACAGAATTTTGTTATAAAATGAAAATAAAAATCCTACAGCAGCAGGTGGATATTTTGGAGATTAATAGATCTTAGGTGTACTCTGAAGAAAATTATCAGAGCAAAATTGGTACCAAACCAAATTAAGATGGTAGCTTTAGATTTACCTTTTGGAATTATTTTTCCCTTTTAAAAAGGCAAGGGCTTGTGGACATAATGTGGTATTTAAAAAATGAACACCTCAAAACTTCAAGGGCTGAGAGACATTGGACTTTGTGCAGAGGGTAACTTGTAAAATATGGAGTTAACTGGGAAGAGGAGCAATGGACGCTGATCAGCCTACAATAGAGTAGATTTTTCTTCCAGTTAAGTAACTGCTTCTTGATACAAGGTCATCTTTAGAATTGTTCTTAACCTCATTTGCTGCTGTTTATGGGAAATAAGCATTAAGATATAAATGAAAGAAGAGAAGTACCTCTGAAGGTTAATTTTCTAAAATTGGTAAGACATAGTAGCACTGTAGATAAACCCCTTTTCTTAAATTTAGGAGTAGTTGTTCACATTTAGCAAATACTATATTTTTATTGATTGCTATGGATTTACTCTACCAGTTTTCTCTTGGTCAGCTCTTGCAGCCTAAGGCTTCAGCTTCTTTAGCCGCTAATGCTAAGCCACTTAAAGCTAAAGGAGACTATTCAGAGAGAAGAATACAGTTAATCAAATTTCCTCTGTAACATTGCTGATAGTTCTTTAGCTTACTCCTTCAAACAACCACGTGTTTGTCAGCTTGACACACCTGTATTTCAGAGCTGGAGGAAAACAGGGATGTCAGGAGGTACTTCTGTGTTACAATGCCTAAGTAATACTAACTTGCTTTTGCTACAGAGTTTTGTCTTTTCAAACAAGTTAAGTCTACAGGCTCTGTTCCATCTAAGGATATTTTCGGTAACAAGGAAGTTGCAGTAACTGTTTCTCCAGTCGATGCAATATTTAGATACAGTGCAATTAAGGCAGGCACAGGGTCAGGCATCAGAGACTCTGATAAGGGCCTGGCTGTAGCAGGGCTTGAGGTTTGCAGTGCTTCACTGCAAAGCTTAGTCACTGTGACTTTGCAAGTGGAGAAGGGCTGGTGTGCAGGTAAATTGCATTGAAGATTCTGTGGAAGGATTTTTTTATCATTTTGGAGTGGCATGAAATATCTGCTGGATTATTAGCAAGATGTTCCCTTAATATTTAGGTTTTTTTCCCTTCCCACATCAAACCACCTCTGAAATTAGTATGATCTCTGTTCTGTTTTACCTTTGTATAGTGTCTGAAGCTTGCTATAGCTGAGAACAACTTGTTACCACAGTCTAAAATAGGTATCTTTTTCACAACCAGTTCCTTAATACTAAGAAAATCTTTCAGTTGGTGCTACTTTGATGCTCAAACCGAGGTTGCTCTACTAATTTTCACTAAAGATTGGGCAAGGCACTATGCAGACCAAGTTCTGCCAGGTATGTGCTGGGGAGGAGGTACAGCTTTCAGGCATCAGATAGGAATAAAGATTACAAAATCCAGCCTCTGCAGAGGCAAGCTGGAACCTTGTCATCACACAGGTAAAGCTGGCTCTAGGCTGCGACCAGGGCGTAGGACAGGCTCGCTTCTCTGGGGAACTGGTTCTGCAACCAAGGGGCTGAGATTCTGCTGCTTACAGAACTGGCCCGGTCTGCATATCCCTTCAGTCTCTTCCCTTTCAGTGCTACAGCAGTGGCAGCTCCTTCAAATCCTAATTCCAAAATCACAGAGCAGACACGCAGCCTCAAATTGGAGAGAGATCGTTCCCTGGCAGAGTCATGTTGCTCAGAACAATGCAGTGAACAGCCATTAGCTCAGCATTTGCCAGACCTGGTTTCCTACCTCTGTCAGGGCTGGAAACCTTAGACTAATAACATATCATTATATCATCTGATATGCTCTCTGTGCAAGGCATGGAATGTTATTCTAGGTCACAAAAGATCCTGTAACACTGAAGTCCTGCAGTTAAAATACCTGGATCTGGAAAGAACTGTAGCCCTTCCAACCCTGTATTTTAGATGTAATTTTCTTTGCTGATGAAATTTCTCAGAAAAAGTTACAGTCAACACATCTTTCATAAGAGTTGAAAATGGGAGGTGCCTCAAGATGGGAGTGGGAAGTGTCAGAGATCTTCACAAAGTAAGTTCAGTTTTGAAGCTGACAGATGTATTTCCAGCACATCAGCACTGTATGTGGATAAACACATAAAATTGGGAGTATTGACATTTTTCTACTTTGCTGTTACAAACCCAAAGAATATGTTGAGCTGTCAGTCAAACATGTTTTTTCTCACATTGAACAGATCTAGAAGTAGTTTGGCGTGACTCATGAAAATGCATAAATCTCATCAGCTGCCACATGTTAGCCGGCTGCTGAATGTTCTAGTCCTATCCCGCGGCAGCTGGAAACACTTCTGAACACCATAGGGTACCCCAGTACCAACGGCACCGCCTCACCCTGTATCCTACAGCATCGAGGATGCCCGTGGTGAGACAGCAAAGGCGCACCCACTGCAGCAGCCTCCCGGCAAAGCCCAGCTCCCGCCTGGCTGTCACCTCGGCAGGCAGCCAGCGTGGGATTGAAGCCGGCTGCACGTAGCTGAGCTACGTTTGTGTAAGAGGCCGGGGACAAAACAGGGCCGCCTGTGCCTGCGCCTTTTCCTGCCGAGCTGGGATGTGTTTTTCCAGCTGTGTCAGAGAAAGGCTGTCAGAGAACTGCTGCAGGAAGTTTTGCAGCTCCCCGCTGCAACCTGCTCCCTGCTTTCTTCACCTCCCCACCGAGCTTTCTGGTTTTGGCCTTTCACGTGATCGCCCCAGTCTTGACTCAGCAGTTTCCCGCAGCAGCGTTTAATGGTTTGGTTTCCTACCACCACCTCCCCCAGAAAGCCGGCAGCACAGAAATGCTGCCATCTGCTCCGAGCAAGAGTGAATCGCAGCTTTCACACCTTTTAGATCACCAGCGATTTTTTCCAGCGCTAGCACACAGAGCTATCGGGAGCCATCCCTTTCCCAGCCCTGAGCAGGCTCAGCCCTGCAGATGTCCCACTGTGCTGGACGCAGTATGGTCTTCATTATAGTTTCCGGATCACAGCAAATCCTTCTTCTCCAGGCTAAAAACTGGGGCCACATGAGAAGGAAAACTGGTGAATAACTGTAACTCTCACAGCTGTTGGCACCATCCCAAGAAGGTCCCTGGGGTTCATCCCCCTCTGCCAAGCGAATCTGTGACCTCTCCGGCCAGCATTAATCTCTCTTTTTCCACCTCTCCCATGTGAAATGGTACCAAATCCTCCTTCTGCCTCCTAGAAAGGAATAACCGGTTCTGCCGTAATCTTATCCCTGGGAAAAAATACAGAAAATACCCTGATGTTTAAAGAGACATCTAACAGAATGAATAAAAATACATTAGAATCAAGTAGGGAATACTGCATGTCCCACTATCTCTTTCTCCTTTTCATCACAAGCTGTCTCTTCTGCACCAGAGATCAGAACCATTAAGTTACTCAGTGCTTCATTAAACACTGGACGCTTTCCTTCTGACCGCACACATCCATCAGTTTTTTCAAGTCCCAGGGTTAAGAAGAGTTTGATTGTAGATACCATACCTAACCAGCCAAAACCGCTAAGGGATTCGCAAGGGATCCAGCATACACTGGACATCATGAATATGATGTTAAGTAAAGTCACAGAACAGCCTAAACATTCGAAATTAGCCAAGAATTTATATTCCTTGATGAACGAAAGCTTTAAAAACAAAACAGAAGGTTTTGCATATTTGTTCTCAGTACATGTCAATACCTTCTTAAAACTACTGCCATCAGACTAAGTATAACGTGCAGTAAAAAAGTAGCATCTTACAGGAACATTAAGTGCTCTTTTTCACATCCAGAAATGATAAACATAAAGGATGTCTCAGAAAACCAGAATCAGCTTGCCATCCACCAGTGGCTCCCAAAATCGTGCCAAATGCAAAATCATTTCTCTCTAGCAAGCAAAAGGGTAAGCCATTTTCTCTGCATCATGGTAACAATTGTTCTGACTTCTATCATTGAAGAACAACAGCTGAACATATGAGTTTGATCTTAGGTTGCTGAACTCTGACCGTCACATAAATTTCACTGTTCTTTAAGGCTGCCACAATCAGCAAAGAAATTCCTCATGATAAATAAGACGCAGTACATGTTTGTTAGAGGGTGAATCCTAATAGTACTGAATATAATAGCTTTCCATGGAATTTAAGGGGAGTTAGACAATATCTGACTCCAACCACTACTTTTTTTCGCTGAGGAAAGCTGGACGATTCCTTAAATAAGAGAGGGATGGAGCTTTCTTTTGCTCCATTCCAAGCTACAAACAGCAGATTGGCTTTGGGAGTTGCTCCAAAATTTTTCATTTAAGGAAAATAGTGCCAAACCCAAGCTTCTGTCAGCTGACTGGGCAAGAGAAGCCTGTGACTGTGCTAATGCAAGAGCACATTGCTTTGAACAACCTTTTAACCATTCAGCTGGCTGAAGCACGTGGGCTTTGCTGGGCAAACTTCGCCCCGTATGTGAATGCAAGGTGCCTGTACCAGGGCCCTGCAGGTGGAATTTGATCCTTCGCTCTCCCCAAGGACTCCACACAAGGGCAGAAACCCTTTGGGCAGCCTCTGTCACTGCCTCAGCGCTTCCCAATGCGCCCTTGAGGTCAAGAGGGCCAATGGGCTCCTGGAGGGGCAGGAAGAAAACTGTGTCCAGCAGGTCGAGGGAGGTTGTCCTTCCCCTCTTCTCTGCCCTGATGAGACCCCATCTGGAATACTGTATCCAGTTTTGGGCTCCCCAGTTCAAGGGAGACAGGCATCTACTGGAGAGACTTCAACAGAGGTTACAAGGATGATTAAGGGACTGGAACATCTCTCCTACGAGGAAAGGCTGAGAGAACTGGAGCTGTTTAGTCTGGAGAAGGATGAGAGGGAATCTTATTAATGTCTATAAGTATCTGAGGGCTGGGTGTCAAGTTGAAGAAGCCAATCTCTTTTCTGTGGTGCCCTGTGATAGGACAAGAAATAACAGGTACAAGCAGGAACATAGAAGGTTCCACTTCAACATGAGGAGAAACTTCTTTCCTGTGAGGGTGGTGGAGCCTGGAACAGGCTGCCCAGAGAGGCTGTGGAGTCTCCTTCTCTGGAGTCTTTCCAAACCCATCTGGATGTGTTCCTGCGTAGCCTGCCCTGGGTGCCTGCTTCGGCAGGGAGGGTTGGACTCAATGATCTCTAGAGGTCCTTTCCAACCTCTACCATTCTATGATTCTATGAATTTATGATTCTGAGATTCCCGCGTTGTTGCCAGGGACATAGACACACCACAGGCAGAGCAGTCTCTCTGGTGATATTCTATGACAATGAAAATAAACCACCAGTTCACAGCCTCAGAATTTATTCCGTTTCATCTTTCTGTTAAGCTGCTCTGATAGCCACTTTGACATTGACTTAACTGGAAGCAGGATTAGGTCATACGTCGTTTTTCCATAGCTCCAAGGGAGGAACTGTCCTCTCATTTACCTTGACTGATACAAGAAGAAGTAAGCCTCTGAATAAAAAGTGCACCTTCTAAGCTCCCAGTGAAATGATCTAATACCACAAAGTGCTCATGGAAAACAGTTAACATGGTAGTGATGGAGATACAGGGAGAGCAAAGCAACCAGGTGCAAGCAAAGAAAGAGAACAATCTGGGTTCTGATATTAATTATGATATTTCTGGTTCAAAACAATACCATTTTTATTATGTTATAAATGGTACGGTTCTTTCAATCCCACATTAGTTGTTAATTTTATTCTGTGTTATTAAACAGAAACTGATTGGGTTGTTATGATAGCTACCGTGTGATTTCATTTCAAGCGTCACTAAATTGGCATCAAGGAAACAAGGTAATTGGTCTTCCTTTTATGTCTGCAGAACATGTAGTCATTTTACAGTCTATTTCCTACGTGCAAGCTAGCGACCAAAATATTTAAGATTCTTCACTCAAAACAAGGGGATGTTTGAATATACCAGTTTTTATACATAAAGCTACATGTCCTGAAGTAAATGTTTGAGCTGATACAAAAGTGACATTTTACCACACAAACTGTCTGAACTTACCAGTCATTTTCTCCTCCTCCAATTAATTAAAGCCTAATTCAATGTCTCTATCCTAATTCCCTAAGAGATCACTTCTTCAAAAGAGACTTTGCACTAAAACAGTGAAGCCTGCAGAAGCGTAAAAGCTCCAGCAGCAGGACTCTCCCTAGCCTCTCAAATGCCCCATTCTTTGCAGTGGAACTAAAACAAAAGGCTTGTTGCTTTCAGAATTAGTGGTTTTGTCTGTGCTGCTGTTACTGGGCACTCTCCCACAGCCTACAGCAAGCGCTGGCTTGGTTATTACATGTAAAGTTTATTTCTTCAGATAAGTTTTCAGTAAATTAAGCCCAAAGGCTAAATAAAAAAAAAAATCTTTCTAAATATTTTGAAATGACATGAATTTTAATATTCATGTGCAGCGATGCTTAGACAGATGCGTGTGCAGATATGTAATATACATGGTAACTCAGTTCTAGATGCAGTTATTAAGCACAGAGAGAAATGTAAAGAAGCAGTGAACGTGTCTGACCACACAACCGTTTGTGCATGGAGCCTCCATTTGTACGAGGCACTAGTTTCAGTGGTGGTCCTGACTTGCCAGGTTTGGTTTTGCGATACTCTTTGGAAAAGTACAGTATTGCAAGTGTACAACTGAGATTATTTAACTGAGAGTATTTTAATTGGTTTCATTTTCTTCCCCCATGACTGGTCATGTCTCTTAGTGCCTGATTATTCAACATACTATTTGCAGTTCTCCCACAGCATCAGAAACAGGAATATGTTATTCCAGGAGGGCCCTTCCTCGATGGATCTAGAGCTCCTGTCTCCTCAGGCAGCTGAGCACCTACCTGCCATTTTCCTTGCTGCCTCCCAGCCTCGATCTCTTCTTCCCTGTCTCCCCTCTCTTTGCCAAGCCAGCTCTCCAGGCCGCAATCCAATGTCCATCACATTTCACATCTCCGTCCAGTCTTAAACTCTCCAGGTTTCTTGTCCATCCTGTTTTTTTCCCCTCCTCCACTCCACTGGCTCCTTTCTCCCTCGTTTGCACCAGACAGCTGCTTTCTCACACCTTCTTTCTGCTCTATTTCAGCATCAGCCAAAACGCAGCCTCCCAGTTCTGGGTGCTGGTGCCAACCCCTCCCTGATTCATGGAGGCCATTACTGGAAAGTTTTCTGCCCTGTCACGGTGGCGGCACAGTCTCTCAAGCAGCCCGAGACCATGGCCGGTGGGCTCTGGGTGACGTGGGAGGTCGGACAGCAGTGACAGTGGTGCCGGCCGGGAAAGGACGGGGACAGACACCGGCGGCCAACCCGACAGCGCCATTTCCCCAGGGCAGGCCTTGCCGCCATGATCCCAGGCCCGCTGCTGCTCCTGCCTCGCGGACTTTAACACGGAGGTCAATTTAGCCCGTCTCTTCCTCTTTTTATTAATTGTAGAGATGGAAATTATCTTAATTATTTATTTTTTTTTTCTTCCACTGAAAGCTTCTACATTAAATTTACGTGACTGTCTCTCCTTTCAGTTTACTCTTCCCAACCTACAGCAGCCCCAGTGGAGACAGCAAAGGCTGCCGAGGGCCAAAGCAAGCCGCCGACAGCCCGCTCCTGCGACGGACCCAGGGTGGCCT
>VWZK01005713.1:555320-618819 GCA_013396935.1 Baryphthengus martii | reverse complement strand
GGTCCGGCTAACGCGGGTGTGTCACCGCAGGGCCCGCGGCCAGGGCAGCCTGCCCGCTGCTGGCCCGCCCGAGCGGGGCTTCCAGGCGGTGGGTTACCGGGCCGTGGGGAGCCGGTCAGCCCTCCTCAGCCTGCGGGGTCAACGGTTACGGGCGCGCCAATCCAAAGTGGCTGTGGTGAAGCGTCGCTCTGGAGATTCACTGGGTTAAAAATCCAACAACTATGAAAAGTTCTCTATAAAATGTAAAGGGAATTTAACATGTGTGTCTTTTGAGCCAGAAATTGTGGAAACACAATGAAGACACTCTGGTCTTATCTCTTGGAGGTCAGCTTGAGTCATACCACTGGTGAAACAGATAAGATAATAGGAAGACTCTGGCCTACAAGCAGCGCATTGTTTAAGTGCTGTGTTCACGCACTGGGTTTATTCATTTTGTCACCAGAAAGCTACTGCTTATTTAAATCTAGAGAGTTGATTTAGATTAGATACTAGGAATAAAATTTTTATTTTGAGGGTGGTGAGGTGCTGGAAGAGGTTGCCCAGAGAAGTTGTGGATACCCCATCCCTGGAAGTGTTCAAGACCAGGTTGGACAGGGCCTTGCGCAACCCAGTCTAGTGGGAGGTGTCCCTGCCTATGGCAGGAGGGTTGGAACTGGATGATCTATAAGATCCTTCTCAACCCAAACCATTCTATAATTATTAGCCCTGGTCAAGTAAATAGACTATAAAACATTCTCTCAATTTTGATCAAGCTTTGATAACTTCATAATGTACTTCCTAGTTTTAATGGTTTTTAGAAATTTAGCTATTCTTTCAGTATCTGGCAAATTGAATCTAGTCCTGAAATAATTTGCTACTTTGTAGTGGGCTGTCCTCTTAAGTGGTTCTAGAAAATGAAGTAAAAGCAATGTCTCAATAGCTAATAATTGTATCTTATAGGTTTTTTCCAGTCCAATGCAGTGGAAGTAGATGTAAAAGATGCCTCTAATGCTACATGCCTGTATGCAAACTGGATGATGAAATTCTTGATAAAATATGAAACGAACAATAGTGATTATGTAAGTACTTGGGGGTAACTTCTGTTGAGAACTGTGTTTTGCCCTGTATAAAAGTTGAAGTACGCTCTTCTACCTAGGCTGTTTGGGTTTTAGCCTTTTTGTTTTGTTTTTTTTTTTTAACTAAGTCAGTTGTTAAGAATATTTCTAAATATTTGTTTTAAAGCATAAGTTCTCAATTAATAATAGAAATATCTGTAAGTGCCCTACTGCACCTACTTAAATGGCATGCTGATCAAAGTTGGTGAGTTTTGTGTGTCAGCATAGTAATGTTCTTAGCCCAAATAGTAAATTGCAGCTCAGCACGGTTGAGATTTACAGCCAAGTTAAGTTTGTACTTTTGTATTTGGAACCTGATATGTCTCCTTTCGAAGTCACATGTCAGGGAGCCTTTTTCATCATTTTGTAGAATAACCTAAAATAATTCGCTAATCTTGTGCGAGGTTGCATCTAACTCCAGCGGGTTTATAACGTTGTCATGGGGAAGAACTGCTCTCTGTGAGAACATTTTAAATTGCCCTTTTCTTCTAGAAAAACACGACGTTGAATTTGTCATCCAATGTGACACACAATGGGAGCGTCTGTGGCAATGACACACAAGCAGCACTTCTGGCAGTACAGTTTGGAGAAGGTCACCTTTGGAGCATTAACTTTACAAAAACCAACGAAACTTACCAGGGGAACTTCATCACATTTACCTACAACACCAATGATACTGCTCTATTTCCTGATGCTAAAAGAAAAGGTAAGGTTCAGTGCAGAGTCTTGCTTACAAAACAGTCTCGGCCACAAGTGTCAGGCCTGGCGTACCTGACCTTTCCAGAGTTAGAAGGAGTAATGATGTACCTAATGACTTCTGTGCCACATCCTGCCTGAGGAGAAGCACACAGACTGTTTAGCTTCTTTGAATGTATAGTAAGTGGAACAGAAGGGGAAGGTTAACTCTGTGAACAGCCTTTATGAGTGAGATGCTGCTAGTAGACAGGAGACATATGGAAGATTCATTTTGGTGTGCACTATTTGACCTTCCACCTAGCAAAGCAGTACAGTGTTGGGCTTTCTGTCTGTTAATACCTACTAATAATAGGATTCAGTTTTTTTCCTTGAATAAAAACTTAAGTAAAAGGGTTCACGTTTGTAATGGCTTGTCTAGATCTGGAAGTTTGGTTACTTCTCTGCTTTACTTAGCACTTCCGACCAGGACACATAGGTAAAACATTCAAGAGAGGTTAGGAATGTTAACCTTAGTTAATTATCTCTTACTCTTTGTTTTATGGAATTATATAAAAGATAACGCCGTCTATAAATGTTCTTGTAGTTCATAAGGCATTAAAATATTTCTGCTTATTTGTAGGACCAGTTACTATTGTTGTAAAGGATACTATGAGTCCCGTTCAACTGAATAACGTCTTTGTGTGTCACAATGCTGACTTTCTTGAAGCAGAAAACGTAACACAGATTTTCTGGAATGTTACTGTGCAGGCTTTTGTTGAGAATGGCACAATCAGTAAAAAAGGTGAGCATTTAAATTTGTGAATGAGCTTTTTTGTATTGCACTTTAGAGCAGGGAGTCAAGTCCTATGACAAAGAATCCACCAGTTCTAAGATGTGCTGTATTGAATAATATTAATGTAAATGTCATTTACCATGTCTTCCCTGGTTCCTGGAAAAATAGATCAGTAGAAGTGATTTAGTAGTATATGGTAATGTAGCTTGTTCCCGTGCCAAGGTGGTAGTCTAACAAAGATTGTGTTCCAGGAATTGCAATGTTAAAAATAAGCACTTCAGAACTATAGTTGCTGTCTAGATCATTGGAGCAGCAAGGTTTTTAATTGACTGCCTTCCATTTTCAGTGGTAGCCTTTGCTTTTTCGCTTAAATAGTCCAGAGCCTGTTGTCTCATCTCAGAGCTCAACGACTGAAGAGATGAGCGGATCGTCCTGCTACATACAGCTCAGTACAGTTACTTACTTTGTCTACAGCAAATACATATCACACTTCTATAATCATTTGTGCTGGTTTGGGCTGGGATGTATTCAATTTGGGTTAAAACATGACAACATTTAGCAATTTTTGTCCATGTTTCACTTGGGTACGTCAGAGGGAAGTAGTACTGCATGTGCTACACAGATTTAAAACCGTGGACAGTACAAAATTTCTGAGAATAAACTTTAGCGGTAAATTGTTTGGAGTACTGTGCCATAGTGCTGAGCTGGAGGCTTCTGATGTGGTGATTAGCAGAGTCTCGATGAGCCTAGATTTCAACAGAGAAATCGGTATCTGTATTGAGCTGACCTCTGAGCCATAAGTCTTTCATAAAATTTCAGCACTGAAATGGTTAAAATTTCTTTTCAGAGTCTAGATGTTCTGCTGATACACCTACTTCTGCGCCCACTGTTCTGCCTACTACTGCCAACATAACTACTGCATCTACCACCACTTTATCACCTGCTCCAACCACTGCTCCCAGACCTGTGGAGGATCCAGTCACAGGAAACTATTCTCTTAAAAGTGGAAATAAAACTTGTTTTCTGGCTACTGTGGGGCTGCAGCTGAATGTTTCCCAAGACAAGGTGCTTATCCTATTTTAAAAGAGTAGAAAGGTTGCTGTAGTTATTTGATACAAAACATGAATGCGTGGTATTTGGTGGCTGCCCAGAACTGCTTCTAAGTATTGTACATAGCACCATTCTGACATCAGAATAGTTTAATGGCATAATACCTACCTTCAAAACATTCTGTGGATTCACAGTAACTCATTACTGGGAGTGCCTCTTAACACAAAAAGCCTGGAACTAGGTTTACCTGTAAGGCTGTTGTCCCTGCAGATACTGTCTATCCCCACAGAGGGAGCCCAAGCTAACCTGTTGTATTGGGTCAACACAATAAGACTTCAGTGGGTCATTTATTTGCTTCAGTATTACCAGCATGTAAACCTAATTGATGTAGTCTTGGCTCAGTAGAAGCCAGCTCAGTCTTCCTGCTGTCATCTTCACGACAAGCTCTTCTAGCCTAAGACTGCTACTGACTGAACGAATGGCAGCTGAATGACTTTGACATGGTATGTCTGTATTTCAGCCTGTTCTGATCAACATCAATCCAAAGACAACTACTGCAGATGGTACGTGTGGTAACACAACAGCTACTCTGAAGTTGAATGATGGGAATAGCACATTGATTGGTTTCACATTCTTTGTTGTAAGTAACTTCTTTTATTTTAAACTAAGCTTCCACTTCAATGGCATTGTGTGATGATCACTCGTAGTAAAATCCTTCTGGCACTTGCTGGTGGTAGTGGAACTGGCTAGCTGACTGCCTCAAGACAAACGGGTAACTGGGTTAAAGTTGTAGAAAATGTAAGACTGGTAAATGTGTTAGCCTTTGTAAAGTGTGTGTTCTTGAAAATGCAGAATTGCACACTGACAGTTGGTTCTTGCTTCTTAAACAGAAAAACGCAAGTGCAGGTCTGCAAAAATTTTATCTGAAAGAGGTGAATGTTACACTGCTCAACCGTCTGAATGGTTCTGGTAAGAATATCTGCCTTAAAGCAAGTGTAAGGTTTTATTCAGTGTCTGTGTTTATCGCATACTTCTGACTTTTTCAATGCTGTTCATGCTTACTGTTATTTCCTAAGTCTTTAAGTTGATAGGAACAAAAGTAATAAGCAGAAATGGCTCTAAGGGTTACTTTTAACAGAGGTGTGGGATCATTCTCCCTGCAACTTCTGCTAATAGAGTCTCTTAATTTGTGATAAACATACATAAATTTAAGAGGGCTTCTTGTAACTGTTTTCAGTAACATAATTTTTGATATGTGAGATGCAGTTGTATCGATTCTGAAGCTTTTTGGTTTTCCTAAACCAGTTGTTCTCATCTTTGAAGATGCTGCTGTATCTTCCACTCACTTCTCCTTAGCTCTCACTGGGAAAAGAGACCAGTCCTTCAAAACCTAAAGTATACTTTTTTTCCAAGTTAAAGGTATGGGTTGTTTTTTTTTTAAAGTGGATTGGCAAGGCTACTGCAGTTAAAAGGGCACTAAAAGGCTAAAATGCTCATGGCTCTGTATTTTGGAATGAGTGTCTATATGGAGGACCAGTGACTGCGAAGTACTGTAACAACTTCAGTGCCTGACATCTTTTGGTTAAACAGATCAATCACATTTCAGACTACCTTGTTTTTCAGAATAGTCAATGTTGAAGAGTTGGCCCCTGTAGGTTTAGCTCCTTAGTCTTAAGACTGTATTATAACTCTCTTGCATTTAAAGTGGGCATGCAAATTTCCTTTTTTTCCCCTTTTTTTTTTTAGTAATTTCAAATGCAGATAACAACAATTTCAGCAAGTGGGATGCTTTCCTTGGTAGTTCTTATATGTGCCGAAAAGAGCAAACTCTTGAGATTAATGAAGAATTTCAAATACATATTTTTAATCTATGGATTCAGCCATTCCTTGTGAAGGAAAACAAGTTTGCTACAGGTAAGAGTTCTTTTTTTTTTTTTTGTTAATTCTTGCAGTACTTGCAGAATTTTTACTTGCTAAACACCCGCTTTGGACACAAGCAGTTTTTTTAATTATTTTTTTTACATTTGAAATTAAGAAAAGTTCCGAGACTGACATTCAGGTTCAAGGGAAGTTTTGTTCTTGCTTAAAAATTGTCTGCTGGATATGTTCGTTCTCTTTCATAAAAGTTGAAGGAGCTAGAGACACTGAAGAGGGACTTAAGCATTGCCTTGCAGAACGGATTAGAAGTTATCTGACATCATCTTGGCATACAGCTTTTTGTAGCTCAAATATATAAAGAAAATGGGACAAAACTTTAGCAGAAGTGGACTGTGGTAACACCATCATGTGTTTCATTTCTTTTTACCTGACAGTCCAAGGAACAGGGAGGTCAGGGGGCGAAAATGAACTGACAAAGCTTCTTTCAGATGCAGTCATAAATATCCAGAACTCTTAAGAATCTAAAATGTTTATTTTCTGCGTTATCCTGGTCTTGTCTAGGGAAAACTGACACGGCTTAAATGACCTCTTTCTTAATCATCAGAGTAACCTGATCTTTGTGCTTGTTGACAATACTTGCAGCACAGTCTTATTAGACTAGACTAATCTGCAGGCAGATAGATTGGGAGGTGATTTTTAAACTTCCTTTTTCATACAGACATAAGTTAACTCCCCAAATGTATGCAGGGTAAACAGTATTTATCATATGTTCTGAAGAGTTAGAGTCCCATTTCCCTCCGTAGTTCAGGTTGCAGCTAGCTTGCTTCATCTCCTAGTGAGTAAGTTCATCTCTATGTAACACATCTCCATTCTGGATAGGTTCTTGATACCAAATCTAGATCACTTTATTCTTAGTGAGTAAAAGCACCAGACTTGCCTTAAGCACAAAACAGATAAACCTGGTTCTGTCTTACAAGTAGAAGAGTGGCTACTCCCTTGTCCAGTACAGATCTTGTGCACGTGAAAGCACGTACACCATTAGCTTACTATGGTTTATCAAACATTCCAAGTGATTGTAATGCTTGGTGTGTGCTAGATAGACCCATGAGACCTCTGCGGTTTCCTGGTTTAAAGATTTAATACTTCTTGATTTTTGAACACCGTCATATTAAGGAAAACAGATTTTTATACCATGCATGGCAAGTATTCTGTCTTTATTTATTTATTCCTTGTTGCAACCTTTTTTCTCATCTACAGCCCAGGAGTGTTCGCTGGATGATGACAGCATTCTAATCCCAATTGTAGTGGGTGCTGCCCTTGCTGGCTTGATTGCCATTATAGTGGTTGCTTACATAATTGGCAGAAGAAAAAGCTATGCCGGATATCAAACTCTGTGAATCTAAATGTGATTCCTGTTCTGATTTCACTCAAAACAAAGCAAGTGCAAGTTCTGAAGTCCAAAAAAGACCCAAAACTTAGGAGTAAATACTAGCCACAGCTAATTGGAGATGAGAAACAGAGAGAGAATGTTTATCTCAGTTGAAGCAGAACTCCAGTTTTAGATTTCCTGCTCTAAGAAGACGACGTGGGTTTCATAGCTGTTTTGAAGATGTCAAATACTGGATGAATTGCTAGGATAAGGATTTTATCTTGCAAAAACTTTAAAGTGTTCAGGATTCACTTCTGCTTATTACAAATTGTAGCCTGAAACAAGAACACATTCTAAACTGATGTACATTGGGCAGCTCCCAGAATAGCATAGAATTTGTACTTGCTTTTCTCCTCTGCGTTCCGTAGTTGTCGTAATTGTGGGTTAAGCTGGCAGTGTTAGTCACTATGTTGACTCCTATTTAACAAGGATTATACAATGCCCAGTAACAACTTCATTTTCAATAGAATTGAACTTTAGGCTGATGATTAAGTGATCTTTTGAAGTGACAGTAGTAACTTACTTAGCTTTGACAGAATTTAGGTAGTTTATTCCTGCCTTGGTATAGTTTCAGGGATCATTCCTGTACCCTCTCTTTACAAATGAGATGAGTAGCCTATACTTGCCCAATGGTGGTTATATAGGAAGACTTCAGAGCTGTTTCCAAATGCTTTAAAAAAAAATAAATTTCCTCTTAGGCACCGAATTCTTCATCATTTACTATACCTTGGCAGTCATCTAAAATACTCGGCTGAGGCAAAATTCTGCTAAATTAACGCAAGTTGGGGTTTTTTGCTGGCATCAGTTTAAAGGGAATAACGTTTCTAAATATTCCAGAACTTTAAAGTGCACTTAACTTTATATCATACTCTGCACAGAACTGGTCCGTCTTGTTGCTTTGAATGACCATTGTTTAAAGATGCTTTCATTTAATGAGCCAGTATCTGCTGTTGCAGCTTGAGCTGTCTTTAAATCTTCATCTTGAATGGTTCTCTGCCTATCAAAATTCACATTATAACTGCCCGCCATTGGCATTCTGAATGTTTAATGTGCTTTGTGTTTGATTGCTCTGTAGCGTTTATTAATGTTAAGAATGAAAAAGCCAAACAAGTCTGAGATGGACCCATACCACCTGTATTTCCTTGCTGTATGGAAAGGATAACTAGCTTAAAAAATGCAGCGCAACTGGACTGTTCTTAAACTGCAGCTCTGTAGATACTTACCCTTGCTGCACAACTTTTCTCTGGCCTCCTCGTGCTGTCACACGTAGTTTTTACTGCATGGGAAAAAAAAAAAAAAAAGTCTTTTAGACTTTTAGATAGTGTGGCTTATTTGCATATGTCATAACATGAGCTGCCTAAGCTAATAATTTAATGAACATAATGTTGCCTGCAACCCCCTTTAGAATGAGTTAAGCCTACTTCAAAGCTGGTTTAGTGTTCCATTAGTGTTTTCTAGGGTTGTAGAGATGTCTGTGGCATGTTTGTATACAAATCATAAAATACACTGCTTTCAGTAATCATTTTTTTTTGTTGTTGATAAAAACAGTTTAATCTTGACACTAGCCAAGGAAGCAAGTATGGGTGGATAACGCTTGTAGCCTACCGCTTGAATTTTGCATCAGTTACTGAAATTCATTTTATTGAAAGTGGGGAACTACTATAAGTTTAATCCTGAGACAAGCTTCAAGACTTTCCATTTTAACTAAAAAAAAAAAAAAAAGTAGATCAAATTACTTTCATATTAATATATCCTCAAATGCAGAAGCTCTTATAGATTTTTAGCATTTTTGTGGCTGATGTTTAGTGGCACCAGTTACACATGCACTTCTGTTAAGGAGTAGTTACCACACTGTGTTCATCTGACCATGCAAATTTAACGTGCACGGTTTCCAAGTGACAATGTAGAAGATGAGTTCAAACTGCGCTCAAAATTCAACAATACCAGAAGTATCTTTACAAAAAGACTGCAACTTAATCCTCATTTGCAAGTATACTGGCTCAGACATCAAAGTACTCCTAGACTGATGTGCAGGTAACTGGTTCAGAAAATATCTAAGTTTCACCTGACTGCCTGTTGTTATAAAACCACTAGTTTTCCTGTATGTATTGCTCCATAGGGAATTGTCAACCTGTTCAACATGTGCTCTAAATAATAAAGATTGTTCTATTTCTTAAGGAAACTTGTTCACATTTTTTAACTGATTTGAAAGCAGACGTCTTGTACTGTCTTTTTTTTAAAGAAAATAAACTGAATGAGTAAGGTCAACTTTAATCAGTCTATCTCTGAGATTCTTTTATAGAGCTGGTGAAGGTGCTCCTCAAAGATTCCTCTGTGGGCTGTGTCTTAGTGCCTTGTTTTGCAGCACATTCTGAAGTGTGCTTGGATACAGCGCACTAGCAGAGGGCAGCTTGGGAGCTAAATGAGACACTGCATCTGGTTCATTGTTAGAAATTTGCTCCTGAACTTTTCTGTCAATTGTATCTCCATCCAGACAAGCTGTTTCAGTGACTGATGCCAGCCATCCTAAATTGGTGTGCAGCTGGGAACGGTTCAGTCCTCCTGGAAAATGAAATAGGTCTCTGCATTCAGCAAAAGTGGGAGAGCTTTAGGGAGCCTTCTGGTAATTGGTCAGTGGCTTCATCCTCTGTGATAAAAGCTGTGTTGATCCTGTCTGGGCTGCCAGTTCTTCTGGTAACACAGAACAACAACTACTAGATACTTACCATGCCTTGAGAGACACTGCTCTTCCCTTTACTGTACCTCTTTCTGGCCTATCTTGTGAACTCCGTGGTCATATGACACGAGGAAAAAGTGTGATCTAATCCTGCACCGTTTCTTCTTCTGCACGGCTTCTATACTCATTATGGTAAAGCCACCTTCTTTGCTGCACAAAGTCAAAATAGCCCTAGCACCCTTCTGGAGTGTAAGGTGAAGCCAGCTGAAGGTTCTCTAGTGTGAAGCAAAATGCAAATATTTTAATAGGCTCGTGTTAAAGAGCTTAACAGTGGGATTCTCAAGGATGTAAATCAGTCAGAGTGAATTTAAACTACAGTGAGACCACAGACATCAGATTTCCATCAAATTAGCAACATAAGTCAGTCTGTGAGTCTGTGACAAAAGTTATAACAAGGAGGAGTTCCTGCTGTCCTTTAAGAAGTGTGAAGACTTTGGGTTTTTTTTTGGTCAAGACATCACTGGTTTTACTGTAATTCTGTCTCCAGTATTGTCTCTCCTGGAGACTTGCAGTGATTATCTAGACACTGGAAGGCTGGACTTTGTAGTGTATAATAATGATTAATTTACAGCAATGTGCAGACACGTGCTTCCAGAAAGTGTATCATGGAATTGCACTATTTGGAAAGGGGAACTATTGCTGTTGTGTTTTGAGGAGGGGGAGTAGGTCAGGGTGTACAGTTGGGGAAAGGCATAAATAGAGGGAGGTTGTAGTATTAAATACTTCTATTTAACTGCGTTTCTTTTTCTAACTTGCCTCTTTTCTATTGAGTTGAAGACTTCAGCCAAGAGGTAGGCAACTTCACTGTACCTGTAGCAGTAGGGGCAACTTTGGGGGCATTAGTTGTCCTAGTACTTCCTACTTGTCGGTTACAAGAAATGCTGTAACGCAGGATATGAGTAGTTTTAAAATGGGAAAGTTTAACTTTATCTAAAAAAATAAAATCTGAACTCAAAAAGCAGCTTGTTACAGTTTATATTTGAACTTAACAACTTATGTTCTAGTTAATGTGCGTGATCTATCTTTAGACCGATTACTATTGACTGTCATATACAGTTCACTAAATACTAAAATTGTACGCTAAGATACAAGATTTCTGACCTTTTAGCTTAAAGATGCCATGCTAGTGGTGCTCAAAAGAAGCTTTTCCAGCTAATGAACACTTTTTTTTATTTTTCTTTAGTTTTTTTTTTTTAAATTTAGCAGTGTTGTCTGTTGTATAGCTGTTTCGGGCCAAAATTACTGATTTTTTTTTGAGTAGAGACAAATTCAACCAACTATGTGAAAAAATCTGTTCATCTTGGCCTGAACATGGAGCCTGCTTGTCATAGTGTTCAGTTACCAGGTTCTGCAGTTGAAGACTCTTCTCCGAAGCTTCTAACCACTGTACAGTAACAATATATGGACAGATGTGTGCCAACAACAGTGGCAGACTGGGAGCGAGCTAAAGGCTGGAATGTTCCTGGTATGAAACTTTAAACCCTTTTTATCCTGGGAATTCCTTGTGACAGTGCCATAGTGTGATGTGTATTGCAGCGATTGCCTTCCTTTAAGAAAAGAGAGAAAGGGAATTTCTGTCGCTGCCTGCTGGGCACCTTTCATCCTTAGCAAATTAATTCATGTTTAGTATTAATGGCCCATTATCCAGCGTATTAAACTCTGTGTGTTGATCTTCAGTGAACAAAGATGCCTGAAGATCAAATGCAGTTCTCTTTTTAAGGTGCTTGATGCTTTCTCTAGTCAGAAGATTTTGAACTAGCTCACTGTATAAGGTACATATTTCCTTTCCTCTTTTTTTCCCTTCCGAGTGCTGCTCTACTTGACTTGGCACTTGGTGCCTTCAGATTGTCAGTTTAGTATTTTCAGTGGCTGAACTTCCACATGTCGTTTTCTTTCCTCTTAGCCAAAGGCTTTGTATAGGCTTTTGTGAAGGGGGAGTGGCAAGTGTGGACTGGGCTGTAGTGAACCGAATCCAGACAGTACATTTCCCATAACTGAGGCTGATTCAGTTAGATGCTCAAATGGTTAAAATATTCACTTGAAACAGTAGGTAACTTTTGATAAAACACTGAGTGTGTGCATGACACTGAGCTCTCTGCTCTGATACAAACTTAAGCAAAAGGTTTTATGAGGAGCTCTGCTTTATTGAAAGCTGCGAGTCCAGCACCCTGACAGTGCTGAAGCCCTACACAGACATTGCATCTTATCACACCAAAGATCTCCTCTTGGCACCGCGAAGTGGGAGCTCTCCTCTCCTTACAAATGAGAAGAAGGCCAAGCCCTGCCTCCATCTCTAAGGTGTATCACGAGTTTGGAATCCATTCCTGGTGGTGTTTGCTAATCCTTGCAGGAGTGTTTGTACCAGCAAGGACTTCATCACATAGTTCACACGCTGTGTAATAAATTCCACTGTAGCATTACAGCTGTCTCCATTGTTGTTTTTTTTTTTCTCCTGTGTTGATTTTGGTAAGGTCTGCACAGTTCTCAGCTGAAACAAATAACCTTTTCTTGTATTTGGATGGAAAATTAATAAAGATGTCCACCCAAAAAGATAGTCTTTGAGTGTATTCTGTTCGGTGCTTTCAGCGTTTCCTTTTCAGTGCTTTCAGCGTATGTATCTTGGCTGTCCCTTAGTTTTTGGTAAGTTTCTACTTTGTTACTTGGTTTGCTGTCTGTTATTTCTCTTAGTGTCTAGAACCTAGAGAAGTGCTGGTGACTTGCGGGTCTGAGAAGTGGCTTGGACAAAGCAGTAATGCACCAGTCTCTCTTTCTTGTTACTATATTGCTGCTAACTCTGAGGTGCGATCAACTAACACATGCTCAGGCTGATGTTTTCTCCTCACATTTCTAATCTGAGTGGACTGCTTGCTAGAGAAGAGGAAATTAAGTGTACAAATGAGAAGTATGTTACCAGTATAAATTATGTGTTGTGTATAGGTTTAAAGAAATTCTTTGCTCAGTACTGATTTTACTTTAGATGTATTATTGTATCTAATGCAATGTTACTTCTCAAAAATGTTTGTTTACTCCTTGCTTTCTTTGGTTTCTAATGCTTGATTTCCTTTACTAATTTATTCTCCCTTGCTTTTTTTGTTTTTCTTCCTTCTGCAGCTGAAGAATGCTTTGCTGATTCTGACCTGAACTTTCTTATTCCCATCGCAGTGGGCATGGCACTTGGCTTCCTTATCATTCTTGTCTTTATATCTTATCTTATTGGAAGAAGAAAAAGTCGTACTGGCTATCAGTCTGTATAATCTCTTAATTCAGTCTCTGTTCCCACCATCCCTGCTCTTCTCTTTTTCCCAAACTCCCTGATCTGACCCTTTAAAAAAAAAAAAAAAACACCCAAATGAATTCATAGTTTCTTTATTTGAAAACATAATAAAAAACCCCACTTCACGACAGAGTAACATGCTATGAGTCTGAAGATGAGCTGCAGAATTACTTGAAACTACTGTATGGTTTTGGAGAAACTAAGTGTTTGGAGAACCATAGAACTGAGTAGGATTAATGTGTGTCCACGTGAGCAACGTGATTATTTTGAGTAAAGAAGACGTCTCTGAAACTTTATTTCTGTTGGTTAATCTTTTTATACAAGACAATTTCTAGTTGCATACAGCTTATCTTGGATAATGCTAAAGCTAAACCCATAATTAAAGGTGTGACTGCGCAGTTGGAAGGGCCTGTACATGCTGCAGATAACGAACACCAAGCTCTTAGCAGACTTCTATTAGGAACTTGGCAGATGGCTGTTGCCTTTTTTCATTAGCAGCTTGTTCTTGTGAATTGGTCTGAATTTCCTTTTCCTTCTGAATGTAAAGGTAGTACCTGCTCTCACTAATAAACTAATGTATAATGAGAAGAACATCTGATTCTTCTACTAAATTAATTTATTTAACATCAATACAGAGACATTGACTGCTAATGTATGTTAAATAGCTTTGCACTAGCATGATGCCTTTAATATCTTTATTCACTAAGATAATGCTCGGACCTGCAGAACTTCCCCTACTCAGACAAGCCAACAGTCTGTTAAAGGAAATGTGTCCTGTGCTGTTTTATTTGACTGTGTTTTCCCTTTTGTTCTGAGCTCAATTGTGAAATGTGGGCGGGAGGCTGGAATTTCACTGGCTGCACTTTGTCTCAGCTTTGATTCTGTGCACATAAAAGAAACTATGCGGCGTTGCAGCGTGATCTATGTGAGGCTCGAGAGTGTTTTGAGAGCTCTCAAAGACTAAGAACACAGATTGTTCGGAGATTCCTGCAGTTCCTTTGGATGGCCTTCATGGGTTAACCAGGGAATCAAAGAAAAACCGTGATCTGGGAATGCAAGTGAGGTTATAAAACCCATTGAATGCTATAAGACCCCAACATTTCCAGTATGAGGAATGCTGATCATAAAGCAGAAACTAATATATAGATATAGAAAAGAAAGTCACTTCCAAAGGAACAAGGGGATCTGTCTTGTTTGAAGATGCTTCCTGTTATTAATGCCGTACCTTTTGCAATTCTCGGTTCCATATCTAAACTGTACCAGAATAGAAGCTCGTCTTTTGAGGCTGTGTTCTTCCTCATCCCCATCAGGTTCGTGTCGATAGGATGAAAGAAACCTCTTGCTCTTTCAAACTTTTGGTCCATCGTGGTAAAAGCCTTTTGCAGCTAAATGAACCCTCATTTCCATCTGTGGGACAGCTCAAGAGCTGCCAGGTCTGCAGAAAGCTACCAATGGCACACAAGGTTTCTGTCCTCTGCAGCAAGTGTTTACTAAAGCTACTTAAATATTTAATCTCTGTGCGTTGAACCTGCATCTGTGTTGCAGGGAAAGCACCTTCAGTAATTTACACGCACAAAGGGGATGGTTATGTTTAAGTAGTTCACAATAGCTGTATATTCAGGGAAGGGAGATTTCTGAAGAGTTAATTTCGATGTTTGAAAAATACCTGTACCTTCAATTATTTTTGTTCTCACTGTGACCAAAGATAAACTTTACCTGCATTTGACAAAACCGATTTTTGTACTGCAAATGGGCTCTTGAACCAAGCGGTCGGTTTTTAGGGATGTAATTTAAAGCTGCTAAGTTGGACTGTGTGCTCTGGATTTTGGTTGTCTTGGTCTTCTGTGTTATACCTTTGCTCTCTCAATGCTTGATTTCCCTGCCAGAGTGGTAAATGGTGAATTATTTTGAGACTGGCAATTTCTGAGTAACACCTGCTTGTCCAAATGTGTTGCTTCTTTGCTGCCAGCAGATGGATTCCATCCGTGGTTTCGTGCTCAGATTGTAGATCAAAGTATTTTGCATCACTTTTGCTAGGTTATTTTAGTAAAATGTGGCAATTTCCTAGATGCACGTATATATATTATATATACATACAAAGTATTATTTTGGGCTTCAATAGAAGTCAAAAATTGAGCCAGCACTTTTAAGGTGGTTGTAGCATGAAGGGTGGTGTGTATGATTCTCCAGATCTTGAAATGACTGTACAAATATGCTGAAAGCAAAATATGTGTGTGGAAAATAAAGCTACCTATGGTGTTTTTAAAGCTTTGTTTTAGCATAAGTAGAGACACATGCCACTTCTGAGAGCTTTTCAAACTGTCAGTGAGCCTGCATCTGGATGTTGGTGGGGAAACAAACTTTTGCTTCTGAGCTGTTCAGCCATTTACATCCCAATTAGTTATCTTTCTTTGTTGATTGGATCAAAGCATGGGGCTTTTTCTGCTAAAGGACCAGCTGCTTCCTGATGCTTCCAGTAGCAGGTTAGGGGATAGGTGTAAACAAAATTTCATCCTGTTGCTGGCTGGAGAGCTGTTAATTTCATGATCTGAAACAGAGTGTTTGGTTTCCTTTCAGGATCCTACAGAAACAGAAATATTTTAAAATAGCTAAAGCAATTGGCAGGTGGGGAAACATTTTTGGGTTTAACTTATTTCTTATGTCGAAGGAAGAGCTGCTACCACAACAGCATCTTCCTTGGCAGAAGCCAGTTTCTGTTGATCAGAACATGCCCTCCCAGGTAAGTTGTGCAGGTAGAATAATTGTGTTGCCCTGGCTCTATCAGTCTCATTTCAGTAACCACATCTGAGCAAAATTCGTTCCTAAACTACCTCTGGTTCAGGTTTTTAACAGTTCTTAATTAATTTTTGCCCGACGGTTGGTTGTGATACTTAGTCTGTAGTGAGTCCTATTGTACTGAGCTTCTGAACTCTTTGGCCCTAGAAAGTTAATCAAGTGCGGACAGTTCAAGGATCCCATTACAAGCTGCTTTGAAATTCAGTCCTTAACTGGCCAGTGCAGGGAGCTGAAGTCTCAAACTGCATCTCTTACACCAGTGTTTTAAGAATGGTGCCATAGAGTTAATTTTACTGTAGTCACTTTATTTTTAATACAAAAAATGACTTCTTAGAGACTTATATAGATCAGGAAATTGTGGCAGATTAAGCACCTGGTGTAGGATGTAGAACAAATATACCAGAAATGCTCTCGATCAGTCAGTTATTTTAGTATGTGTGCTTTCCAACTAGTACAGTATCCTAAGGTGTCCTGTCCTGCTGTGTTCTCATGGCTCGTAACAGGCAGAGGGTAGCTTCTCTCTGTCAAATGCAAAGGCTTCATGGTCATGGGCCCCAGAGGGCCGGGCTGCCCACGCAGCAGAGGTTACTCAGGTTGGCAGCACTCTGCTCTGACAAGGGTGAGTGTGCTTCATTGGTCTTTGAGGGTGATAAAGTGATGACTTCACTAATATTGGCAGTCACCTCTTAACAATGAAATGACAAAGCATCTCCCTGCGGCTCCTACAGCGTTATAGCTGTGACCTCTCTGGAACAGGGAGAATATTTTAGAGGGGTCTAACATGTTTAACTGGCAGTTCTGTGGCTGAATAGGGGCAGGAGGAGCCTTCAACCTACAAACGGTGACAGGAAGAGCTCTCTTCACTCGTCACTGACTTATAGACTTAATGAGGATTCCTGGGGCATAGAGAAGTATTGGAGTGAGAAGGAGGAGGGGGAAACACAAACATCTCCCACTTCAGAAAGGAACAGTTGGAGAGGGTTAAGGGCAAATTATTTTCTACATGGCCTTTGCTCCAACACCTTGGATATGCTGCACGAGCTGTGTAAAATGCTGCAGTCAAGATGTTCCTGGTGCTAAAAATCCTACGAGGCGTTTTGGGATCTACCATTTTCACATTTTAACTGTGTCATTGCAGGCATAATCCAGAATGTTTGCTGTTTATTATTTTAATAAGAATAGTGCTAACAGACTACCCTCTTGTTAGCTTTTGCCTGAGAAATGCACGTAAAACTATGTTAAAGATAAAAATTTAAAGCCAGGAAAGATGCATTCCACAGGGGTCACTCATAAAAGACCTTATGAAAATAGCATTCAGATACCAGAGGGCTTTTTTTTTTAATCAAAACTGAAATGCTTTTGCAGCTTCTCTGCCCAGGAGCTAACTTTTAATTTTAACTAATAAAGGTTTACATCAGATGGTGAAAAATGTGGTTCTGTGCTCCATTGCATCTCATTTGTTTCCTAACTATGAACAAAAATAAATTAACAAAAATCTCCATGTGCCTGTTTTTCCCAGCAGAAAAAAAAATGCTGGGTTTATGCTTTAAAAAGGAAAAAGCCTCTGATTGACTTAACCTAAGTGCCTGATGGCTACTTTCCAATGTTGAGTGTGAAGATGATTCGGCCCAGGAAGCGGTCGCTGTTGAGGTCGTTGATAATACCTTTCCCATTCAGACTGCACTGAATAGGGACCAAATAATTCCTCTTCACATCCGTAAAGTGCATAGCCACCAGTGGGGATGTATAGTTGACCTGAAAAGAAGGGAGATTTAAGTGTAATTTTTGATTCAAGTGTAATTTTCTGGAGCAGAAAAGCAGGCAGTGCCTTCACATTCAGTAATTGGTTCATGGTTCCCAGGTGTCAGAGTGCCTGATGTCCATCATGGTCGCTCAGGATGCTGAAAGCTGCACCTTTCTGTGCCTGTGTCTCAAAGGGATGAGATCACATCAGAGTTCTGCACTGCACTGTGCCTCTTGGGTTGATTAACCAGGACGAGCAAACGGATAATGGGACTCTCAAATACTGTCTACTATTCTAAAAACCAACCTATGGATTGTAATGACATCTGTGGTGTTCTTCACATCTATGTGCTCAAAGGACACGCAGACATGACATCTGGGGCTGTTACTCATCCTCAGCCAGCAGCAGTGTGACAACAGGAGTCCAGTGCCTGCCTCATCTTCTGTTTCGGAATCACAGAATCGTAGAGGTTGGGAAAGGACCTCTGGAGATCTAGTCCAACTCCCCTGCTGAAGCAGGTGCATCAGAGCAAGTTGCACAGGATCACATCCAGGTGAGTTTTGAAAGTCTCCAGAAGAGGAGACTCCACAAAGTCTCTGGGCAGCCAGTTCCAGTGCTCCGTCACCCTCACAGGGAAGTTTCTCCTTACACTTCTTTTTTTCTCCTTCAGCTTTTGATGTGAAGTTGCATTACCTCCTAACGCAGTACATCCCAGCGCAGACCAAAGCAGTGCTGTCCTGCATGTTCAGAAACAGCCACTGATGTCGGACTGCTCTGTTTTGAGCCACCCAGCCCAAAGTGGTTTTGCCAGAGCTTTGACAGAAGCCCTAGTGCCCTTGTGTCGCCTGACCCCTGACTTCCCTGACGTCCTGGGGAAAGGCCAGTGGTGAGACCTTCTCTGGGAGTTAGCAAAGCCATTCTTAGTCTCCAGATGGCAAATGTAATCATTGCCATTGCTGGCAAGAGGCAACTGGAGTCCCCAAGGATTTCCCGTGGTTTGCCAGAGACAGAAATAGAGCGCTGGAATCCCAGTGCCTGTGGCCTCTCTCCTGCCTGCATCTGCCCAAAATAGCCAGAAAGCACATCTGTACTCTGTTCAGCAGCTCCTACCCTCTCCTTCCAAGGAGACATAACAAAGATGCCAGAGTCCTTACTTACGTGAGTGAACTTGCCGTAGTAGGGATAATACATGAGATCAAACGTCCCGTTTCCAGGGTAGAAGTCCACTGCTCGAAGATCACTCTCATTGCCTTTCTGTAATGGGAAAATAAATAAAGGTACACACAGTGCATGTGAGACACAAGATACAGCTCCCTTCAGAGTAAGGTGAAGGAGCTTTAATACAGACATCTCCCACAAATCCACATCGGGGCTCGGCTGTGCCTGGTGCTGCTCACAGCACGTTTGCTGTGAGAGCCGCCTGCTGCTGCAGCGGGCCGCAGTACTATGTGCTATGATGGCACAGGCAAGAAGGGTTACAGAATTTGCTGCTTGTTGATCCCTTCCTGGGCTTGCCTACTGCTTTGTTGCTCTCTAAGGGTATGATCCAGCTGCTGCCCCAGCAGCAGGAGCTCTTCCTTTGCCCTATTGCAGTTGGTTTGCAGGGTGCTCGCCAGGACCAAAGGTCCTGCAGAGCAGGTGGGGATGGATGTGGGCATCTCCTGCCTCCTCTCCACCATAGCTGCAGGCTCTAGCTGCCACCCCAGCACCCAACCCTGCGAGCCTGCCCTCTGCGGCTGAGCAGAGCGCTACTGGTGAGGCTGGCAGGGGCCAAAAGCACTCAGAGAGCAAGGGTCAGGGTGAGAAGCAGGAAACTTGTGGCCTCTGTCATTCTCAGCAGACTGGCCCCCACTTGCACCCAGAAGCATCGACAGCGCTGGGTCCTGTGAGTGTTTGGGGCTAAAATGAGGACAGATATCAGTGGGATCCATCAGGATACATTTGGCCTTCTACGCACCACGCTGCTGAGCACGAATGAAAGCAGTACCTGCACTTTGCAGTTCACATTCACAGGGACCCCAGCACCAGGGCGGTAGCCTATGATCTGCAAAACCAAAAGATGTTCAGCTTGTGTGAAATGCAGTGCCAAGCGCACGCTGCCTCCCTTCTCCAGGTCTTTAGCTCTTCTATGTGCCATGCACGCTGTTCGGGACAGGGCTTATATGTCCCTAGAAGTAGGGTCTGCCCCACCGTGCAGTGCAACTTGCCCGTGCCTGAGTGCAGGATTGGTGCCTGAGGACGGAGGCAGAGCAGAGCATCCAGGGAGCCCAAACTCCCTGGAGTAACACAGCCGCTTCCCCACACAGGTCACATTCCCCCCACGTTTGTTTTTGCAGCAGCGTGCTATTGGACACCATGCTATTAGAAGATTGCAAATAAACTCAGTTCTATGAAAATTCCCGCTATAAAGAGTGGGAGGTCTGAGGTGCAAACCTAAAGCTGAGTTTCTCCCTACAGAGGCCTGACACAAGACCCTCCAAGGACTCAGGCCTCGGCAAATCAAATCAAGCAAATTTTGTAGTGTTTGGTTTTTATCTTTTCTAGTGGGTATGAGCCAGCAGATGTTGGGATTCTAGTTCCCTTTTTTCCTGGGCCTGAGAAGTGGAGGTTTCAGTCCCTGCATGATCTTTATCACACTGGGATGCACTTAAGGAAGGAATTAAGACAGCCAGCTTTCTCTGTACCCGGTTCATCTTCAGCAGGATGCAGGGCTGGCCTTTAGAATAGCCAAATGTTGGGTCCTCGATGCCAGAGCAGTTCTGCAGCAGCGAGCGTTTGAACTGGCAAGCCTTCTTCTCCTCGCTTTCATTGCCCCCTTGGATGAAGTACTGTCCTGAGACGCACTCGATATTCTTTTCCTCTTGAATTTTGTCATCATAAGCTGGTGGGGACCAAGAAACATGTTCATGTTTCTCAAGACCTACACAAACCCGCAGTCTCAGAGTACATCTGCATGTCAAAGGACTTAGAAAGTCCTACCTAGAAAGACAAGGCTCCCTCCCACAGAAGCTCCTATGACCTCCCTTTCTAGATGGGGGTCATGAGATGTTGAGAGCTGATCTGCACCCAAGGAGGAGACTCTTGTGCTACGTGCACGTGCACATAGATCCAAACAACATGCTGACATGACTCCTGGGGTTCCCAAGAGCTTACCTGCTAGGAAGTGGTGCATGCTGTCCACGTACGGTTGCCACGTGCTGGGCTGAGAGACATTGAAGGCAATGGTGAACCCATTCAAGTACGGTCTGATCATTACTCCTGGAGAAAGAAATGGACCTTGTTAGAGCAGACATGGGGAGACTGGCCATAGGCTTGAGGTGTGTGTTGCAGCAGCTGGTTGCACTACAATGGGGCTTGGGGCTGGGCACAGGCATGAGAACAGCAGCACCAGCTCACAAATAGACTCTCTCCTCAACCTGCTGATCCCTCACCTCTGTTTCACACCCAGAGAACATCACGAACATCAAAATATCCCAGAAGATCTGGAGGGTCTCAGCAGCACCGCAAGGAAGAGCTGAGCTCGAGGCTGCGCACAGAGGCTGATGAGTCCCCCATGCTTCCAGCTGCACAGCCAGCTCTGGGCAGGGAGCAGGGCTGGGGGGGTCACATGTTCCCTACCAATATGAAAATGCAGCAAAAATGCTGCTTCTGTCATAGGGAAAGGAGTTTTTAAACACCATCTTACCAGGACTTCCCCAAACAGTAATGCATAAAAGCTATGCTTCATTTGCATTTTATTTTGAAGATACAGGGTATAAAGGGGCAGCAACTGAAATGAATGAGCATCACCTACGAAGTGCTTAAACTTGTTCATTTACCTTGAGAATTATTAGGCTCATAATTAGCTTAATTAGCATAACAATTAGTCTAATAAGAATGAAAGCTTCACTTTGGCGTACTCAAGATGTCTGATCCTCTGCAGAGAACCTGCAGCACTGTCAGTGCCCTGAGGTAAGTGATACCACCCCATGTTGGGGAGGGGTGGTTGAGGGTACGGCTCCAGCAGGGCTTCACCTGAAGTCCCTACCAGGCCATTTTGGTAGCACTTTGCTGGCAGAGGTGGCCAAGGCTGGCCTGGCTGTAGTACACACCTGGTGGAGACACGCGGTCCCGGTACGTGGGCGTGTAGGGGCTCAGCGTGAGCAGCATCACGTACATGCAAAATGCAAACATTCCCGCCAGGCACGTGTAGAAAATAAAGTAAAACAGTAAGATCAAGCCTGCAAAACAGAGAGGGCACGTTGCTGTTAACGCAATCAGAGCATGTCCCGTGGGCTGTGTCCCACAAGGATGCACAGACGCGCTCAGAGCCACGGCATCCTCCGCAGCTCTGAGTCCATAGTGGAGGTGGGAACTCCTCTGCTTACAGACTTGGTGTTTTTGGGTGCAGGACTGTCAGCTGGACACACTCCCTGCCCAGCCCTGGGGGTAGGGCCTCTGCCGGCTGGCTTTTTGTTGCGCTGTTGCACGGTCCTTCCCGGAGCTGTGCCAGGACCGGGTCCATGTGTCCACCTGCCTCGGCTCTCTCCAACAGACAAACCCAACCTTAGCTCTTGCCCCTCCCACCCACCTTGGCATGATAACATGTGAGGGTCCCCAGTGGCTTCAGCATGTCTGAATTCCCAACAGGGGCTGCAGAGCGATGCTCCTGCCCCAACTCCTGTCTCCTGCATGGCAGGGACCCTATGCTGCGGCTGAAGCGAGCGGCATTGCCCAGGGTCTATGGCACTGCTGGCTGTTTCTGAGCCCTGACGTCCAGGGAATGGGTTTGTTTTTCCTCCAGACCAGGCTGATGGCTGAGGATGTCTCAAGAGGCCATGGCCTATGAATAAGACCCAGTGGCTCAGAGAGCAACATGAAACCCTAACCCAAACATTTCCCAGGAGAAACGTGCCGGCAGCTTGGACGGAGTCCTGGGAACGCAGATGTGCACTCCTGCCGTGCTTCTTCTCGGGCTGCAGGGCTGGGAACCACTGCAGAGCTGTGTCCTGCTGTGGGCTGAGACGGGGCAGACGGGACCATCACTGCTGCTGGTGGCACAGCAGGGACAATGTCCAGCCCTGACACAACAATGCTGGGACAGCGTATGCTCACAAGACTAGTGGGGTTGGAGCTGCTGCATGGGTTCTGAGCTGATGCTTGTTGGGACATGGTGCTATTACCATTCCTGCAATGCAGCAGGAAGCATTGTCACTGGTAGAGATGGGAATGCAGCCTTTCCCAGGGTCTGGGACCTCCAGTGCTGACCCTGTGATCAGCCATCTCCCTGCATTTTGGCAGTGCAAGTCCCCTAAGATCCCATCCCTAAGGAACCTTTAAGACCAGCACAGGGGACCAGACCTGCAGGTTTTCAGACTCTTCTGGTGCTTGTGGGCAGTCTCCATGAGCTTTGCAGGAGATCCAGAGCTCTTAACAGGGGCACGGATAGGCTGCAGGGCTTGCGAGCGCATTGCCAGTGCCAATCGATGAGCAGCAGCCCCGAGTCGTTCACAGCTTTACACCAGTATGGATGTGCACAGGACTGGGAGAGGGTTGGGGATTTTTCCTCTGCTGTGGGGGGTGTGGGCTGTCAGGAGAAAGGAGCTGCAAAGGTGGACAGCATTGCGTGTGCTGTGGCACCTTGGTCTTGGACCGAGCCTTGAGCAGTTGCTCACCACATAGCCACAGGCTGCTCTTAACCACCCAGGGCACCTCCAGGCTCGGCGATGATTTTTGATAGCCACATGAATATGGGTAAAATATACAGGGTGCTCAGAGCCCTCACCAGCCCTGAGAGCACATGTGGGGTCTGCTGCGGAGAAGCTGCAGGGCAACGGTGGTGACCAGCCATTCCTGCCCCAGAGCCAGGGTCCATGCAGGCAAGAAGGGCTGTTCAGTCCCAGGGAGTGCACCCTTCCCAAAACGCCTGCCTTGCAACTCGGGTGCTCTTCCCTCACCAACACTGATGACCCCACAGCCACCTCTCCATGGGCTCCCGAGCTATACAGGCAGAAGCTGGGTGGCTGGCAGCAGCAGGGGTGTGTGGCTGCAGTGGATCAACCTGCAACTCCCACGCTTGCTCGAGTTCTTAATTTCTTCCCCATACATGGTCTGGGCAGCCTGAAATATTTGTTTTCACGTTCTCAGTAAATATTAAAATCTAGACTAAGGGAACTTTCCCAGGGTTTTTTGCTTGTCCTCCTCACTGGTCCTTTATTGCGCTGGTTAGAAATATTTACCCTGAAAATGCGGGATGGGGGTGATTGGTCCAAGCTATTAAGGACATTCACAGGCAAGTGCATCCATCATGAAGCAAAAAAGGCAACGATCCCCCAAAGTGGGGCTCAAGCAAGGACCTACCCCAGCTCTTGGCCGTTCTCCCAAGGCATGTTCTCTCCTCTGGGTTCCACAGGAACATCTTCATCTCCCCAGCCAGGTCTGCCCAGGTTTTGCTTCCCATCTCTGCCCTGGTCTCGTTCTCTACTCTGTCAGAATTCTGGACTTTCTCCTCATGCTTATTTTCCTGGAAGAGTTACAGAACACAACCCCCACACTCAAGCTGAACATCTCATTGGCCAGAAATAAATACAAAAGCACTTAATAGCTGGAAATGTTTCAAATTTCCATTTTCCCATCATCACTCTTGAGTTAAAGAGAGGCAGTTTTGGCTGTTCTGACTTAAGATCGCTTAGATCCCAGCATCCATTTTTCCATGACATGTAGGTCACTGCCGTCACACCGGGCACTGTCTCCTTGTCCTGGCATTTACAGAAACTCATCTTTTACCACCTGCATGAACATGACCAAAGAAAACCTGAGAACCAGGGTTGTTCCCACGCTTCTGCAACTTCTCTGAGCTCAAATGCGCATTTTCTGTGCTACCAGAGATGACAGCAGGCGGCATTATTTAAGAGGTCGTCTAGTTGTTTTTTCTTGGCATGCAAGCAAGCGTTTAGTCTTTGGAGAAATCCATGTACTGTTATTGTTTAATTACCCTAAGTTCCAGGGAAAATTATCTCCCCAAGCAGCGAGTTTGCTTGTTGCCTTAGTTGTGAAAACTCCTTTGTCTGGAGCTCGGGAGCACAAACCTCTCTGTAGCTGTGCCTTGTTAAGAGTGGCTTGAGACAAGACATGGCAGCCATCCCTAACCCACCTTGAACCTAGGCAGGCTCTACATCTCCAAAAGCAGGCAGTGAGGTGAGAGAGGGTGCAGAACCCGCTTTGAGCTTGGGGCAGGACTGGGGCAGGTACTGCCAGGGAAAAGGGGTGATACTGAGATCTGGATGGGTTCATCGCCTCCCCGCACTGGAATGCAACCGCTGCTATAGAGTTCTGCCACTCCCGGCTCGCTCAGGAACACGCTTGCCCATCCCAGCCATATCTCCCCAAGGCAGCCGTGCCCGCTGCGAGTACAGTCCTGCAGCAGCTGCACCGTCACAATCACCCCTTGTCTGTGCTGAGGACCACAGAAATCTGCCGTCTGTGGACACCTGTTGGAGCCAGGGCCGACAAGTGACATATTTACACTCCACAGGTCACCCCAGGGGAGCTGGGAAGTAGCCGACAGCTTGGCAGAAAGTCTGGCTCGGAAACACCTTCCAATAGGCAGGGATTAAACTCTGCTCAGATACACAAACACTGTAAAACAGTGAGAGTAGGGGGAGAGCACTGACTCCAAAGCCCGAGTTCCTGCCTTGGAGAGGCTGGGTCAGACCCAGGGGGGCTGTAAACCATTACCATCCAAACGATTGCCCCAGTCGGACCTGGGTAAAATCCCAGCAGGGCTCTTCTGGGAACGTGCCTGCGTCAGAGCGCTGCTGCCGACAAAAAGCCTGCGGCTGCCCGAACACCAACAGCAATGCTTGGCCCAGGTCCCACACCTCGGGCTGGAGCCTTTCCTGAGCCAGCTCCTGCACGGCCATGATGAAACCAGAGGATTTCAGAGTGGAAAAACAACAGTCCCAGCACATATTACCAGCAGGGATATGGCAGAGGAGATGCGGGGGCTGCCAGCTGCCAGGACACCCACAGAGGAGTGAGTGAGGGAAGAAGAGGAGAAGTTCTCCTTCCTCCTGCTCTTCTCCCCATTAAATACAAGAGCTACCAGCAGCTGCCAGAGCAGCCTGTCAGCGTAGCAGGGACTGCTCAGAAGTGACTCCGCACCGATGCTTAATGCTGCTTTGGAAAAAGCTCTTGGGTTTCACACCAGCTGCAGCTCAGAGGCAGTGAGGGCAGCACAGGGGCTGTACGCAGAGTCCTCACCCAGAAGCTCCTACTGATGTGTAGAGCTGGGGGGGGCACACAGACAGCTCTCCATGGACCCTCACCCAGGGAACCCCACAGCTCTGCCCTGCAGAAGGCTTTTGCAAGAAGGGAACATTTTCCATCTTTCCTGGCTCCATGCTGAACATTCAGTACCTGTCAATGGGTCCCATCCTGCTGGCTGGGAGAAGCCACAGGAGCTCCATGGCAGCATGGGAAGGCTGTGAGGGCTCCGAGCTCTCCTCATGGGCAGGGAGGTCTGTGTGGGGCAGCTGGACAGGACAGGATGACCCCAGTGTCAGGTCTTTGGCAGAGGTTCCTGAGCTAGGGAGCAAGGTTAAGTCTGGATTGCAACACCTCCCAGGTATTTTTCTTTGCAGCTCAGGACCAGAGATGGTCTCAGATCAGTCTCTTGCACCTGGACAAGGGGTAGAAGGAGTGGCAGGAGCTGGGGTAGGAGTTTACTGGGTCAGGGAGGAGGCACAGCCATGGCAGGACCTGTCGGGACACTGGTCAGCCCCCGGCTGCTGCCTGCCCTGGCAGCTGGGGTGACTCTGGGCACCAAAGCAAAGCTGGGGTTCATCCCTGGTGGGATCACGCTGTATTGGCTGTTGTGGGTGCCCTGAAGGACGTCAGGAGCTTCCTCCCATCCTCACCCTGGAGCAGGTCAGCTCTCAACAGTGGGTTCCTCCTGCTGAAAGCCAGGTGTGCAGTGAGTGGCTCATGTCCTTATGTCCTTAACCCTCCTAGCCCTCCTCACTGCCCAGGGCCACCAGTCAGACTCCCTGCTCCCCCTTCCCCTCTCAGTACAAAATGCTTACACTTTGCCTAAGGGATGAAGCAAAGTAGCTATATTTATCAGCTACAAAGCAGGTCCTTGGCAGCAGCCTCCACCTCGCCTCTCAGAGGGTGGCCAGCAGCCCCCAAAAGACTCACCGCCTTCCCGTGGGGGCTCCTGTGCTGTCCCTCTGTGCCCCCGGCGTTGGTGTTCCCGTCCATCCCTGGGTGGGAAACGTAGAGAAATGTGTGCGTTAGCACTGCAGGAGCCAAGGGCTAAGCCCAGCAGCAATGGCCCCATCACGGGTCCCCCGTCGCGCCAGCTCTCGGGGACCCAGAGACACAGCCTTTTCCCCAGCACGGCTCCCCAGCCCTGTGGCAACCCCAAAAACAGCGGAGCAAGTGCAGCTGCGCTGAGACCTTTGCCTGTCTGCAGGGAACCACGCTGCTTTTCCTCCCTGCTCCGCAGGACTTCAGCGTTTGGGAGTGGATCAAAAAACAACTTGCTTTCCCAAGAGGGGTGAGCTCAACGCAACAGGATCCCATCTCGAGCCCCTTGGCATCTGGTGCCCTTTGCAACACTCTGGCAGCATCCTGCCCTGCACCCCCATCCCCAGTGTTGCCAGCCAGTGCCCTACATGGGGAACACAGGCTCTCCACCCCGGAGAGACCATGTAGCTGTTAATAAACATCAGCAGATCTCTAAGGCTTTTGACGGCCACATGTGTCTGTCAATATGTGCTTGTCAGTCACGGTGGGGCCACGGTCAATGCTTGCAAAATCTCTTTTGCGGTGAAGGGGTAGAACGAGGGGCAGGTCTATATTTATCCTTTCAAATTGAGACAGCAGCTAGGAGAATTCAGCGTCGACTTTCCCGACCTGGCTATACAAACCAGCCACAGCACCAAGACAAAATCCAGAGAGACACCTTCTGTGACACCCTGCAGACCGGGCCTGGGGGCTGCCAGATTTTCCCCAGCCAGTGAATTATGAGCACAAGTTGGTGCATTAAGGGCATGGGAAATGCATGCTGGAGTCCCACTGCAAGTTGCTGGTGTATTGGGAGTCGTGGGGGGCAGGGGGTGCGGACAGGGCACTGGTGTCGAGTCAGCTTTGCCAAAACCCTGCCTGCTGCTGCATGTGCTGCGGTGCTTGGAACGGCTCCAGTGGTGTGATGGCAAAATGAAAGGGTTGCCCATTCCTGGCTGTGCCCCATGCAGCTCTCGAGGAACAGTGGGGCTTGTTTTACACCATCTGTCCCAGAAAGAGCTCAGCACCATCCACCAGCTCATTCCCTTGTCACATTTCCGATGGGAACAGCAATCTTTCCCTTCGTGGGAGGGCCAGACCTCATTCAATGATGGGGAAAGGCTGCCTTGCACAGGCTGGGGCTTTGGCCGGAGGCACAGAGATGTGTGTCCTGGGCTCCTGCAGGGCTGCACCAGGCTGCCCAAGCAGGTAAAGCACCATTTCTCTCTTTCCTCTCCTGAGCATGGCTGAAAGCCACTTGCCGGCTGTGCTAATAAATGGGCGCAGCGGGAAGGAAAGAGGTCTGGCAGCTGCCCCGGTCTGCACTGGGTTGGCCGGGGCTGCCACAGACCTGCTGCCGGCTACACAGGCAGGGCTGGCTTTGTACCGGTGTTGGCCCACAGCCAAGGCAGGAGGGCACGAAGGCAGCCATGTCCACAGACACCTCTTCCCAAGGCGGTGGCCATGGGGCCAGGGAGTTGCCTGAGCGAATCTCAGGAGCTGGGACAGAGCATAGGGATTTCATATGACCTGGGCCCTTGTGAGGCACCAGCTCTGACACCGAGCAGAAGAGGGAGCTGAGACTCATCCCTTCCACCACTGGCACAAAGTGGGGTCAACTGAGTAGGAGGGAGCCAGTGCCAGCCCTGCTGCTCAGTGGGGCACAGGTAGTGAGCACAAGGCTCCTCCAGTTCACCCAAGGTAAACAACCACTCTGTCTGAAAGTGATATGTTCCTTGCCATTAACTGATCTGGGCATTTGTAACTTGCCTCTTGCACCACTGTCAGCGTACACTTTCTCTTTTCTTCCAGGAGAAGCTGGTAATTAGGCTCTTATTCAATAAAAGTGTGGGGGTTCTTGAAGCAGAGATAGGATTAGTTTCTTTTAACTTGATGAAATATGCTTTGGCTTGAAATAATTACGTGATTTGCACTTAGCACTTCTCAGCCCAGGGCATTAAAATAATTTATAAGCAATTATGAAGCCTGCTGGGAAGATGCTTTTATCCCCATTTTGCAGATGCGATATGGAAAACAGAGGTTGAGGGCCTGTCCCAGCTCTTTGACCAGAGATGCAGGGAACTCACAGGGTCTCCTGGGACTGCTGCCTCTGTGGGATGGGGCACAGGCAGCAACAGGCAGTGCCACCAGAGCAGAGATCTCAGAGACTGAGAAGCAAAAAGCTAGGCCAGTGGGTGTGGTGGGGTGGCTGCCACCAGCGCTGTTCTGGGGCTCAGCATTGCAAGGAGGATGGAGATGGGGAGGATGGGGGGAACAAACAGGTGCCAGGGAGATGTTGGTTGAGGGACAGAATGGCCTGGAGCATTGGGGCTGGAGGTTGGATGGGAGCTGCTGGGGTGCAAAGGGAGTTGGAGAAAGATGGGGATGGGGCAGGGGAGATCCAACAGCAGCAAGACACTGAGCCCCTCTGGCTGGACTGCTGGTGAGCATGGGGGATCCAACACCAAGAACCTCCTGGAGATAGGGCAGGACCTTTATTCCTCCCCTGCAAAAAAAACCCTTCTACGGCAATCACTCCACTGGTTTCCGGGAGAATGGTACCAGCTACCTGTGCAGATCCAGACCTTCACACACCAGGGCACGTCAGCAGTAATTTTGAAAGGAACGACACATATCCAGTCATAGAATCAAAGAATGATTTGGGTTGAAAGTGTCCTTTAAAGGTCATCCAGTCCAACGGCTCTGGAGTGAGCAGCAACATCTTTAACAAGATCAGGTTGCTCAGAGTCCCATCCAACCTGACCTGGAATGTTTCCAGGAATGGGGCACCTACCACCTCTCTGAGGAACCTGGGCCAGTGTCTCACCACCCTCACTGTAAAAAATTTCTTCTATTCAGTCTGAATTTCCCGTTTTTCGGTTCAGAACCATCACCCCTTGTCCCTTCTCAAAAAGCACCGCTAAAGAGATTGCCCCCGTCTTTCTTATGGGCCTCCTTTAAGTATTGAAAAGCTGCAATAAGGTCTTCCCAGAGCCTTCTCTTCTCCAGGCTGAACAACCCCAATTCTCTCAGCTTGGTCTCCCAGCAGAGGGGTTCCAGCCCTCTGAACACGTTTGTCACCTCTTCTGGTCACGCTCCAACAGGTCCCGGTCCCTCCTGTGCTGAGGACTCCAGAGCAGGACCTAGTACTCCAGGGGGTCTCCTCAGAGCACTGGGAGCAGAGGGGCAGGATTTCCCCCCCTCCCTCCCCGGCCCTGCTGCCCACGCTGCTGGGGATGCAGCCCGGGGTACCCTTGGACTGTGGGCTGCGAGGGCACGGTGCCGGCTCATGTCTCAGCTCCAGCTCTTCACCCTGNCGCGTTCCCCGGCCCGCTCCCCTACCCTCCCCGCCGCCGTTCAGGCGCGATTTTCGCCGCCGCAGGGGGACGGTCCGACGGTCCGTCTTCCACCACCCCAGCCCCTACACCCCGGGGCCGCGGCGCCCCGGTGCGGGGCTGCGGCAGAGACCCCACCGTGTGAGGCGTCCCCCCCGCAGCACCCGAGTCGCGCAGCATCCTTCGGACCGGGGCCGGGGTGTGCGCCCGCTCCTCTCCCTAATTAGGTCACAGAAGCCCTCGTACCGGCTGCTAATGGCGATTTCCTCACCCTTCTACCCATCCAAGCAGGAGAGGAGCCCCTCAGGCGCCTGCAGACCCCCCTCCCCGTGGGCCTGCCAGCAGGGCCCTTGATTAGAGAGCGATTTGGGTCCCAGCTCGCCCGTTGATTCTATTTTCGCAGGAAAGTGGAACAAAAGGAGAAGGGCTAGGAAGGAGAACGGCTCGGTGCCGTTTGCTCACCCGTTCTCATAAGGGCAGAAGTTAAGGCTGGCTTCCTTGGACTACTTTGTGCTTAGCCTTTGTGTGTGGCTTTTCTCCTCAATACGATGGAGAAGTCAGTGCTATTTCTCTGCCATTTTGTCTATTTTGTTCTGATAATCAGGAAAAAAGTAAATCAAGGGCAATACAAAGATCTACATTACTGCAAACTTTTAAAGTAATCTGAAAAAAACCTGCTGCAATCTTGGTTTTAGTGTTGGCTTATATATGCCAACTATAATAAGAAGATGTGTCTAAGGCTTAAAAGTGATCTTTTTGAAGCCTATCCACACTCTTGAGTGCAATTTTAGCAAAAGAAATAGCCAGACTATAGATGTAAAGAAATTAATGCTATCTTCCTCACAGAGTTAGGCACAGTGTTTCAGACCACCTTGAATACTTGCACTGAGGCAAGCACTGCAAGTTTTGAGGTAAATTTTTGGATAAATCGCAGAGAAAAGGCTATTACTGTCTCTTAAAAGCAGATGCAGCAAAGCCATTGAAGCTGCACTTCTATGTGTAAAGCTGTACCAAGCTCAGTAGCATAGAGGAAAATGATCTAATGGGGAATATGTTTAGCAAAAATTAATGCTGAGAGAGGGGATTTTGCCAGGGCAGCCCTTCAGCAGCTATCAGTGGTGATACCGACTGTGAGTCCATGTGTGCTGAAGCAGCTACAGGCATCCTTACAGAAGTACAAAACCACTTTCTCAATAGACATGTAACAAAATGTGCTTTCAGAGAAAGAACAAATGGAATTAGTGTCCCAGCATAGAGCTGAAGTGGAGGTAATCATGTTATCTCTTGAATTTCACATCTCTCTCCAACATCAATTTCAAGGATTATGGTTGGTTTTGTCAGGACTTGGAATAAAAGCATTTTGGTTTGGTTTTGTTGTTGTTTTAGTTTGAGTTTAATCTTATGAGGAATATTGAAAAGCTTTTAGAAATTTTCCGGTTGGAAACCTTTTGTTTCACTTCTGTATTGCATGTTGGTGTGTTCCAGCTATGAGCTGGGAAGCAAGGTAGAAATGTAAGAGTGGGAAACATGGTGGTTCTGAAACAAGCTCAAAATCCATAAACAATTTCAGGCTGCTTCTTTTAGAGTGGTTTCCTGCAGAAATGCTGTTACGAAATACTCTGGTTTTAGGAAAAGAGCACATTTTGGAGGATTTTTTCTTTGTAACTTTTTGAAACATCTCTGGTGGAGATGCAGGAATGCTGTTTTGTGTGTGGAAACGCCGTGCTCATGTACTCACGACGCCCACTCAACTGTGCTCCACAGGGCGGTTTTGCACGACACGCACAACATCTGCACACCCCCGCAGCCTAACCATAAAGAGTTGAAGCTGTGTAAGGAACATATGGCTGGTTTTGCTTACCTTCTGCTCATTTACCAGCCAAATTGTAGTAGTAATCAGAAGTTGGGGAATCTACCGTGTGTGAACCTGTGAGACAGGTTCCTTCTTTCTCTCCTTTCAGAGTTAATCCATGTAAGAAGTGATAATTTTTTCTCCAGTTTCTGAAGTTTAGTTCAGCTAAACTTTTGGTCCCAGTACTTTGGAATTTTAAGACATTTATGTGGTACTTGCATTTAAATGTTTACATTGGAACTGGAGCGTGACACAAGCTGTAGTGGGAGGCAATACATACAGAATGACCTAATATTTTGATGAATTTTGAATGCTTTAGAAGTCTAGATTTTGTATTATTAACTCGTTTGGCAGACTTAGGAGCATGAAAAGATTAACCCCTACTGCAACCTGCAGCGAACTGTTGGGTACTTTTCTCTCTGTCTTGTAAAAAATGACATGAAAAGCTAAGGATCACTGATAAAAGATCAAGCCTGGATCTTAGGGTTCTCTAGCAGTTATTTAATTTTATTGTGTTTGAAATTAGTAACTGTCTGGCTATTCATTCCATCTAAGGACTAACTAGTTGTCAGGCTCCTTGCTCTTAGACCCAGTGATGTCCCAATGGTGTGATCACAGTTGTGCTGTGGAACATGAGCAGAAGGTTTGTGGGTGGAGAGCTTTCCTTCTGGAGACACTGGCCAGTCAGAAAGGATGTTGCTTTTCTTTATAAACCCCTCTTGCCTTTCCTCTCCTTATGTTGGGCTTTTAGGCGCCAAGTTTATGACTTGTCTGTGATTTCAAGCTCATCTGGTTGATGTGGGTGAAATAATCCAGGTCCATGCCTATGACAGCCGTGCCAGCCCAGAGCATGGAGAGGGAGCGTTCCTGCCAACAGCACAGCTGGTGGGTCAGGTTTGTGATAAAGTTGGAGCAGGTGTGGAGAAGCAGCAGGGAGCTGCTTCCCTTTTCTCTGGAGAGAGCTGTGTCTGTGGAAGAAGGGAGAAAATTTGTACCTGTGTCTCTACGGCCGCATCAGTGTAACAGTTAGGGTGAAAAGATCTCTCTAGCTGTGCTGCAGATATGCACAAACTCTAAAGAAGGGCCTGAGGGCACCTAAGGCATACATCTTCAAGAAAGAAAGCTGCCCAGCAAGGGCTGAAGTACTCCTCTCTCTGGAGAACTTGGACAAGGAGATTGTGCTTGGCATGGCTTAGCTTAGTTTTTCCTCCCAGCCTTTCTGCAGGTGTTTTATCTCGCCAGGTACAGGCTGTCAGGGAACCCCTGAACACCTCAGATGGGGGTTCCTAACATGGTTTGCTTTAGGCAGTATGCTCAGCAATGGTGGAAGCAGCTACTTGCTCTTGAGACATGTCCCTGCCCCTCTTTGAAACATTCTGAGATGTGCTGGTAGCATCATTTGGGAGCCTCTGGGGTGGAAAATAGCTTTGCCTGCTCCCAGGGTGCGTTGGAGACCCCCAGGCTGCAGGGATGGGATTTGAGGTGGCCCCAGCAGCCCAGAGGGAGCACGGCAGGGGACCATTACAGTCTATTATCCTACCAGCCACTGTCACAGATGCTGGGTTAGGTCTACATAATGCATGAAATATAATCAAAAGGATTATTCTGCAAAGTGATGTAAAGGTGGCAGAGCACACACTGAGCAAACGTGCCTCAAGATGTTGCTGAGCGTACCGTTGCAGCCATCTTTCCTCTTGGTTAATGGAATCACTATTTTATATTTATGCTCATTTGGGAGATCTATAAATACATAAAAGAAAAAAACCCCAACATAATCAGGCAGCTGTAGATGAGTTTTACTGATCCACAAATTCATTATTCAAGCATCTAAAAATACCTGGTCCTTGCTGAATGTAGAGGATGATGCGACAGGAGAAGTGGCTGTTACTGGTGACATCTCATTTACATGGGGGATTGTGGATGCCTTATGATATGATTACAGCCAAGATTTTCCCCCTCAAACAAGTGGCATTGTTTTGCTTGATGTAAGTAGACAGATCAGAAAATATTTAAATGCCTAAAGGTAATATTTCTCATTAGCATAACTGCCCCAGGCCAAAGGGGCTCTGGGGCTCCAATGTATCCAGACGAGCTTTGCAAAGTTATGATTCTAAAGTCTCTCCTTGTCTGCATCAGAGCAACGATCAGGAACTGCGAATTCAGATGCCCTAGTAACACTTGATAAAGCACGTTAGTGAAGGTGAAAAGTGACAGCCAAACCCAAAAATATTCTCAGCTTAGAAGAAAGACAATTCACCACGATGTGATTGACGGTGGGAGGAGAAATTTGTGATACCATGATTGTCCCCAGATGGAATCAGCAAAATCTGTTGTGTATGTGTTTTTAGGGTCGTTCAATAGAAGAAAAAGAAATTCCCTCTACGTAACTGTGACTCTCCTCATTGTGTCAGTATTAATTCTAACGGTGGGCCTAGCTGCTACAACAAGAACCCAAAATGTGACTGTTGGAGGTTATTACCCAGGGGTTATTGTAAGTATAGAACTCCTAGGTAGGTCTAGAAAACTTATTGCCTACAAAGTCCCTTGTAATGCTGCAAATGTTATAAAGGGTGATCTTGTCCTGAATATTATGCTCGGCTACTTCATTGTCATTTGATTTACTCGTTTTATTATTATTTTGCACCTGCTGCTCATTCTCATGCAAAAATCCCATCCAAGTGGCAGCTTCCTCTGAGCTTTGGTAATAACATGCTTTTGAGCCAGTGGTGAGACAGATAAGTGGGTCTTATGTCAATCAAAGCAACCTTAGGACTTCTTTGCATGCATCCCACTAACCCCAGGCAGAAGTAAGGCAGAGAAGGACCACAGGTGCCAAGGACAGTTGAAAGACCAGGTCTTGAAATACGGCTCACGTGAATTCGTGGTCATAAAGTTCACTGACAGAAGTGTTCAGCGATTTGGAGTCCCTGAATGAGGAGAAGGACGTTGGCAATAGCTGCGGCAGCTTACCAGGGGAGCACGCACATCAAAGCAGCTGGCACAGCCATCGCTTCTTTTTTTGTTGTCAACGGGAAATGGGAAAGGACAATCTTGTAGCTTCAGATGGCTTAATTTAGAGAAGACCAGTGGTGCCCAGCTTTCTTGCCAGTAAATCTATAGCCACCTGCAGAAGTGTAAGGTGCAAGTAGGTCATGCCCCTCTCTGCATTGAGCAGAGGTCTGACACAAGCTGGAAAGCAATTCCTGGTCTGTTCCTGTGCGTGTCTCAGACATGCTCAGAAAGAAGCACAGAAAGGACAGAGCTGCAGCCTAACGGGGTGTCTCAGCAAGTTGAGTGTCACTGCAGCCCCCAGCTAGAGGCTGCTGCTGTAACAGCTGTGGAGTGCTGTGCATTTAGGTTTGGAGCCTCAGAGTTGGAGGCTTAAAGCTAGTCCAGATAACTGAGTGGAGGGTTGTTCTTGCCATACTGTGGTTGGAGTTACCACATATTGCTGATCTCAGGAAGGTTTATACTTCTCTGTGGACAAGCTCTTCTATGCCTGAAGAAAACCACTTCACAGCCATTTGTGTGGAACATGGTTACAGACTGTGTTGGGCCTCTTCAGCTTAGGATTGGTTTTCTGACTTGTCCCTGGTAACTCCTTCATTTGCCTGATCTTTTAAAAGGAGAAGTATAGAAGGAAGGTGTTCAGAAAGGTGACGGGCTGGCTTCAAGCTCTCCGCTCTTAGCCTATGCTGTCAGCCTGAGTTGAATCTCGTGCTTCAGAGCAGGTCCTGCAGACTGATGCAGATGAGTGGAGCCTGTTGTTCACATCCCCTTGACATCTCCTGTGCTATTAATGCTCTGGGAACGTCAGCATCTCTTACACTTTTATAAGACTCAATCTACTCAAGGAATTAATGAATTCCTGGACCTGGGAAGGGCAGTGAGTTACTTTATTCAGAGGCACCTTGACACTTCGTGTTTGTCACAAAATTCCCTCTCTCAGTTAGTTCATTAATTTGCTGTGTGGAAATGTGTGATGACCTCACCTGTCTCCCTGCACAGGAAAACATTTCAGTGTGCTGCTGGATGCTTCAGCAGGTGCTTAAAATAGCTAATGTTTCATAACAAGCTGGGATTTCTCCCTTTACTGTTGGTAAAGGTCTTGCTGTGGTGCATGAGTACTTGGTGAGTTGTCCTCAAGCAAGTGGCTTCCACAGTTCCAAAGAAGCAGCTCCTTATGAGTCTTGTCATCCAGAACTTCACGTGAATTTTAGGGCTTTGTGCATCTTCATCAGGGGTTTCTGTGCACCATTAGTCATACCCTGAGTATTCCGCAGTGGTAAGGAAAAGAAAGCCAGAAGTCTCTTCGTGTGCTGGGTGACTTCTCTGTGTATAGGCCAGATCCATGGATGCGATCATCTCATGGGACATCAGATATCTCACCACTGCCATACTAATGCACTGGTCTTTCCTCCTTTCATTTTTGTGCCTTGGACAAACACCTCTTGTGCAAGGAGGAAACATGCAAGAAGTGGCTATCTGATGTGGGGGATTATCTTCTCAGGCCTCTGCTCCCCCAGAAGAACAGAACTGGGCAGTCGAGACCTTCCGCACATCAGTAGGATTTTGTTTGGGGTTTTTTGTTGTTTTTTTCCAATACTGCAATTCCTTATTGACACAACTGGAGTTGCTGAAGCAGAGGGTACAATGACATGTCGGGTAGCTGGGCTGTCTTTGCCCTCCTCCATGACCACCAACACCTTCACAACTACTTCTGTGAACACCCTGGCTCTGCCTCTGGGGGAAGTATCCTCACCTGTGGCTGGATGAGTGACTGGGCCTGGCAATCCCAGAGTGTAACAGTGATGCTCAGAAGATAAGAGTAAGATCAGGTGCAGAGAGCAAGCACCCTTCTGAAAGTGAAGCTCTGTGAGATACGTGTTGTCTCCAAGTTATACCAGCTTCCAGCATCTGTGTAAATGACTGACCTTTCTCAGGCTTTGACTGGCAAAACTCTTCTGTAATGGTTCTTTGTCAAGCATCTTGGCCTGGGGCTTTACTCTGGAAAAGCACATTCATTTTCTGTCCTGTCCTTCTTTCAGACAGACATCCCAGCAGATAATATCCACCAGCAAGTAAGAGATGCAATTGATGCAGATTACCAAGATCTCTTTGTCCTATCAGTAGAAGAACAAGTGGTTTTCTCATTAATGCAATGAGAATTCCCATTAATTAATGAGAATCCACTGATTTACTTGGTCTTAACAAACTTGCTATTTTCATCTTTTTGAATTATCTTAAATTATCTTCAGTGTTTCACCCTTTGGTTTGAGGCTGCTCTGAAACACCACATGGAAATTCTCTGAAATGTGTTGTATCAAGCTGAAAGGGCACAAAACATTTTTCCTGAGCATTTACCTCAAGTGTGTGTTGCCACACAACTTCCTTGCAGCTGAACATCACCAGGCTGAAAGTAATGCCTAGATCTCCCAGGTTTGTGGCTTGGAATTCATCTGTAAAACTCCTGTTGCTTGAGGAAGGTGGGAGTTGTTTGCCCAAGCTGAGCAAAATAACAAGCCCGGAAGTACCAGCAGATCAGTTTGGGGCAGTTCCCTGAGCTCTCTGCCCTGCCTGCCTGTTGCCCCAGGGTTGAGCAGGATCTGGCTTCATTGCTGTGCTTCCCACCACGGTAGTTTGTCCCTGATGTAGGGACAGTGGTCTCGGAGAGCTCAGAGTGCAAGTCAGGCAGCCTGGAAGCAGCAGCTTGACCGGCTGCTCCACTTTAATCTGTGCTGTTTGAGCCGACAGCCCTGGCTGCCTGTGGCACTGCACCAAACGTTACTGGGCTTAAGCAGAGCCGGGGAAGATCTAAACCCAACTTTTCATCACGTTTGTTTCTGCTAATCTCAGCACGTGCCTCTGCTTGTTAGCATTGATTTATTAAACCTTTGTTTTCTATTCATGGATCTTAAGACATTGATTGCAGGTCAGTTGGTTCATTCTTGAATTACTGCAGCTTGTCTCCTGCCTTCTGCTTCCTGAGGAGCTGGCCGGTTATGTGGCATTCTTGCCCAGATCTTTGCTGCCCTCCTAGTCTGTTGACTGGATTTGTACCTGCTTAATATGACTGGTCCAACTGTAGGACTTTGGCGGCATTTCTCATTTTGCTGGCCTGTAAAAGTGAAGTTGGGTATGCTCTACACTGATCAAAGACCTTTCTCAGTGTAACACAGAAATACTTTTGCATCTCCTACTGTAGTCCATGGTTCATGGTTTGAAGCCCCTGTTTCTGGCATGACTGAGATGTGTGTGCTCTGTCCTAGAAACTTCTATTTAGTGTAGCTAAATAGCTTAAGGCTGTGGAGAAGGGAGGTGGGAAATCACACTCCTGGCTGACTTTGCTGAGCTGAAATTAGAACAGGATTTTCAGTTACAGCAGCAAGAAAAGATGCATTTGCTGGAGTAGCTTATTCACTTGGCTGGGCTGGCGTGAGCTCTTCTGGTATAAGACCCTGGTTGATGCATCCTCACCCCTGGAAATGAGGGAGGACTAGAAGGTGGCAGAAAACTGTTAAATCTTCCTGAGTATAATTCTCTGTTATTTCATACTTCACATCAAGAAACTCTCTGAGTTGAAAGCTGAGGTGGCTACTCACATGCTTAGTGAGTTTACAGAAGCTTGGTCCTGCAGATGCTGGTGATGTGGTCCCACTAGGTTTGCATCTGGAGACTCCTGAGCATTGGTAGGGTTGTTCCAAGACAGCAATGCGTATCCTTGTCCACCAGCCATTTCTCAGCATCACTGGGGAGGGGTTGGAATTCAGAACTCATCCTTTTGGTTTCTATACATGCTTTTAGTGTCATAAAAAGAGATGTGCTTGATAGTTCCTGCTAGTGAAAGGCTCCATTGATTCCTTGCTGAGGGAAGAATGCTCACTCATCTGCAGTATGTTTTTTTTGCTGCTTCTGAGTTTAATTGAGTTTTGTCTGTATGTAAAATATGTTGGATATTGTCCTAATCTAAATGCTAACAGTATGTTGTTTTTTCAGCTTGGTTTTGGGTCGTTTCTTGGAATAATTGGATCAAACTTAATAGAAAACAAAAGGCAAATGGTAAGTTCATTATAAAAACTTAAAGGATAATTATAGTAGCTCAAATTTTGTATATAAAGAGTATTATTGGTTGTCCTAACTCTTTCAGGGCAGTATTGCAAACCTCTTGAGAACTGGAGATGGTTTCTGGCAACCCAAGAGAACAAGGCTGTTAACCCTGATATTTTTTAATTAAAAAAAAAAAAATGCTCAGGGAAGCACAAAGTGGCTGTACACAGTTTCATTGAACTCAGTGGGGTTTATTTAAAGGGCTTGAAATTCGGTGTTTGGAGTGTGTTTTCCTGTTGAACTGTCACAGTATGTGATACATAATATGGTAAATAAACATAATACATTTATTTTAAGTCTTTGAAAATAAACGTTTAGAGGCTTAGGGCTCTGCAAAAATTGCTTTTGCCTACTTCCTATTCTAAGCAAAGGGTAGGGAAGATGATCAAGCAGGTCATGGAACAGTCAGCCCAGAGACTGGAGGTGAAAGCCCTTAGAGAGCCCGGCAGAAAGTCCTTCCTGAGGACAGGAGTCCTCAGAGCTCTCTGCTCTACATGTGTCTAGAGAATAAATCACTCAAGATACCAACATGAAGAAAAGCATGAGGGACCCAATGTAATTGAAAAGCAACTCACTCCCATGTTACTGGTTAAGGTGCATGTTGCTGGTCCTTGTTTCCAAACACCTCTTCAAGTCGGAGGGAAAACTGAGAAACTTTTCATGTTGCAAAGCAGCAGCTGGGGACCTGAGCAGCACAGAAGGTGCTGGCTAGACCAGGTGTGGACCACAGCGCTCTCTGGTCCCCTCCTCATGCTGCAAGGAGGCTTCTGTGTGCTGGGCCTGGATGGCCACCAGCTGGGCAGGTCTCTGATGTCCCATCCGGAGGGAGCAATGTTCAGAAGAGGGAAGTGAACAAATAGCACAAATCAGATGAGACCAGCACCATTGATATGATTCAGTCTCTAATGAGCTTGTGCTGGGGTGGGAGGAGTCTCTATGTACAGTGGGGACAGAGCTGGCCCAGATTGCCCACTTTGGCAAGTACAGGAGACTTGTGTGGACTTGACTGTGTCTCTGATGGCACCTAAATGTGTCTTTCAGATGCTGTTTTACAAACTCCTCATTTTCATGTCAGTGCCTGAAGGTAGGAGCGGTAGTACTTGCAGGTGTAACAGGGTTTAGGGTGGGAGGGGAAAGGTTGTTTTGAAAATTCAGCAGAAGGTGTGCATAACCTCCACTTGGCTGTCCTGGGAGAGCAGCTACAATCCCCCTCCCCAGCGGATGCCGCATGCTCTGGCAGCAAGATCCCTCCAGCCTTCCTTGTATGAGACTGCCTAGGGCCAAGGGGGAGATCATGCTGTCACCGTAGCCTGGCCCAGTGCCACTGCTTTTGCAGGGATGGTGCTGCCCCTGCGAGGGGCTGAGGGATCAGGGTAGCAGGGTGTGCTGCTGGCCAAGGCTAAGGCATGTTTGCCAAGCTTGTCGTGATTTGAACCAGGCTGGCAGCCAAACAGCACACAGCTGCTCGCTCCCCATGCCCTGGGGAGTGGGGGAAGAGAATTGGAGGGGTGGATGTAAGGAAACTTGTAGTTTGAGTTAAAAGCAATTTAATAATTGAATTAAAATTAAAATAATAATGATAATAGTAGTAATAACAAACAAACTAGTAACGTGCAATGCAGTTGCTCACTCCCCACTGACTGAGGCCAGGCCCACTGCTGACTAGCAATCCTGGAGGAGAAAATCCCAGAACTGTAATCCCAGAAGAGAGAGAGTTTCCCAGCTAACTCATCTATATACTAAGCATGAAGCTGTATGATATGGAATATTCCACTGGCCAAATCGAGTCCATCACTCTGGCTGTGCTCCCTCTCAACTTCGGGTGCACCTGCACCCAAGGAAGACATGGGAAGTTGAAAAGTCCTTGGTTCCTTAGCAACAACTAAAAACATCACTATACTATCAGCATTCTTCTCATTCCAAATCCTGTACTGAACTCAAAACACAGCACTATTCTAGCTACTAAGAAGGGAAAGAAAAAAAATTATCTCTATCCCAGCTGAAACCAGAACAGAGCTGCAGAGAGAATTGGGAAAAATTCCTACTTGTCCTAATCCAGAGGCTGGGCTGCCTTGTCTTTGGCTTTGCAAATGTTGAGCTCCCTGCAGAGCCTGAGGGAGAGGGTGAGGCAGACCCTGCAGGAAAGGAAAACTGCTTTTCCCACAATGAGAGTGCAGGGAAGGTGGGTTTCCCAGTGGCTATTTTTTTGCTGTTTTCACCCTGACTCTGCAGGAGCAACATGTCCTGTTCTTTCTGCCTTAGCAGGGTTTCCAAGCCTCTCGCTCATCATCTGTTAGCAGCGTGTCAGGGTCTGATTGAGTCATGACCACATTATACCAGTCCTGTGTTCTTCACAGGAGCGCCCATGAGTGTGGTGTGGCTCTGACTTGATTTGTTTATTTATTCTGAAGAGCTCTGGGTACCCTGTGTTTATTCTTTTCATCACTCTATCATTTTGTGTCCCAAAAAGCAAGCATGACCCAGCTCTGCAGGGCTTGCATCACTGCCGCCTCGGCTGGCAGCTAAAGTGTTGCTGCTCTGACTGCAGAGGGGCCGTGCAGTAGCTGTCACTTACTGTCCCCGTGCTTTAGCCACATCTCCTCCTTGCCCAGGAGCACTTTACAGTGGCAGCTTTCTCCATTATATGTTTCCATAATACTACTGTGCAGTGCAGGACTTTTTTTTTTTTTTAATCTTCTGAGAACCTCCCCGGTGCCCTAGTTTGCTAAAAGGCAGAGTCTGAGTGTTGCTTGTTACGCAGCTACTCCTCAGTGATGGCAGGAAGAGCTCAAAGCAACTTCTGCTGCTGTGTTCTTGTGCGTGTTTCTGCCCTGAAGCTGGCTGGGCAGCGCGAGGAGTCGAGCAAGCCGGGGCAGCTGATGGGGAGAGCTAACCTCCGGCAGCACTCCTCGCTTCTCTCTAGCCTGCCGACAGGAACAGACCTCTCTCATTTTCCCACCCGAACATATTGGCACGTCTGCGCTTCCCACTTGTCGAAGTAAGGGAGAGTTTTCGTCCCCCGTGGGAGGGCCGGCTGCCCAGCACTGCCCGCCAGCCTGCCAGCACTGCACACAGCTCTGACTTACACCCCAGCTGCCCACTCAGCAGTCTTCAAGTGAGGAGTCAGCGTTTTTCCTGCCTTTGTGACTCATCCATGCCATGGAAAACTAATAACCAACAGCTTCGCAGCCCGTGTGTCGCTGGACCGTGGCCTAAAGGGAACCTCAGCCCAGGGCACTCCCGCTTCGTGGTTCCTGCACTATCTGAAACCAGTTTGTCTTTTCATATCCAAATGCTACTCAGTGTGACCGGGCTCACTCCGGAAGGAGTTAGATGTGTGAAGACCAATCACTAATATCACATAGCTCTTGAGAGAGACGTCTGCTTGCTACAGTAGCAGTAGTAATCCCAAATCACAAATATTGGCAAACCATGAGATTAGTTGAAAACCGTGGGATTTTTTAAATGAATTTGTATGCTTTTATTTGCTGTTTGATTTTCTTTGTCATAAATTCTCAGTGTTTGGTTTTCCAGGCTTTTTTTTTTCTCCAGCTGAGAGAGAGGAAACTCTGTGTAAATAAAGGGAGCAAATCCATTTCTAACACCATATCCTAGTAGGGCTGTTGTGAAAGTATCATCATTAACCTTGTATTATTTTAAAGAATGATTTTAGCAGCTCCTATCTGCAAGCAGGGGCGAGTGACAAATACCCTGGTTGTATATGTTTAGTGTTTGACTTGTGTCCCATCTCCAAGGGTCATGTTATTTAGGGAGAATTTCCACTTCCATGTATGTATCAGACAAAGGACAGTACAGAGAAGAGTTAAACTTGCTACAAAACAAGCCAGGCCATAAACCCCATTTCTTCCACCAAGACTAGAAGCAGCTGCACTCTCTGCTGTTGTGTGGTTTCACTGGTAGTGACACGGTGTGACTGCTGTACTGGGTAGTGTCAGGTGTGACCCGGGTGTGGAGATGGTGTGATCTGAGTGGGAGTGTTAGTGTTTACAGCTGACAGAAACAAGGTCCCAGCCTAGGACCCGATGCTGGAAAACTTGTCACCTGCTGCCATCTGCAAGTACTGGGTGGCACAACATCTACTTTTCCAGTAACAGCTTGATCCTAGTGACTGTGACTTGTTTGTATGGTCATTGGGTTAGTTTCATAGTCTGCTCTAGAAAAATGCATCTAGAAAACGATTTTCTTTTCTCTCATTTTGAAGCTAGCTGAAGTAAGCAATTGTGCAGGGACCATTTCTGCTGTCCCAAGTGAGCCCTCCTGTATCTCTGCTCATTACTCAAGCTGACCTGGTCTGCACATGGATATTGCTGGAGGAAGGTCTGTTTTCACTGAGGAAGGTGTAGGTAAAAACCATTTACCTAAAAAATCTGAGATACTTTAAAAGTACATACAGAATCCCTCTGACTTCTGTTTGTCAAGGGGTTTGGCTTGTCTTTCTGAGGACAGGCTCCTCCATTCCAGAGGCAGGAACCAAGGTTTTCCTGCTAACTTAGCAGCTAGAGCTTTAAAACGAACATCCCTGTACCAGGAAACCTGAGAGATCTGTCAGTGCTGGCCAAGTTAACTGCTGCTTTTGTATTTGTGCTATTAGTAATTGTTACTATTGCTCAAAGTTCCTCAGGGCCAGAGTCACCTTTGTACTGGTGGAGAAAGTGTTTTAAACAGCTGCCAGTGACCTACACTTGAAGGCTGTGATTGCTGGAGCAGAAAACCACCAGGGAAAACCCCATTAAAGCCTTCGGTTCCTTAAATGGCAATGCTGCTGTTCATTCCCCAAGCGACATCTTTGTGAAGCTGCCTGTTTGAATGCCACACTTGCCTCCCTCCATGGCCCTGCCGATATCCCCGATGTACTTGGGTGCAGGGGATTGGGATCCGTTTGGGAGTTCTGTGTGTGATGAGTGGGTCTGAAGCCTGCTGGCAACGACTGAGCTGCTGCTCGGGAGCGAGGAGAGGGGTTGTGTCAGCACTCGCACGTGGTTCTCCCAGCTGAACGCTGGCTCTTTGGCAGAAGTGGTGTTTAAAGTGGCATGGTGGGAGTAGAGACTTTGTTTCTCGTACCTGAGTCGGGGTTTAAGTATTTCTGGTTTACCTTCTAAACTCTTTTGCCCTAATTTTAAGAATGGGCAGGATGGAAGAGGATCAGACCTACCTGACGTCTCTCCTTGAGCTAAAGGTAGAGATCTCTCTCCTTGCAGCTCCCTCAAGCCCAGGAGGAGGCTCCGTGGGCTGTGCTCACCACTACCCAGCACCAAGTTGCCCAGCCAGGCTGCTGTGAGGGTGTATGGCACCGATAGCACAGGCTGGTCACCTTCCTTCTGGTCTTGTGGCTTTGGGCTTATGCCTGCATGAAAAAGTTGTTTCCTGAAGGCACAGTCCTACCTGGGAGGTTCGTATACAGCAGTCTCTGCTATCTTCTTACAGCCTGGAAAGTGTTCACAGGAGTAGCTCCCACAGCACTCCAGTATGCGGAGAGAAGAAATCCCCTCCTTTCTCTCCAGGGAAGAGTTAAGGACCGCAGCAGCTAGAAGAGGAGGTATATCCTCAGCCTTAGTGCTTTGGAGTCATGGAAAAACTTGTATTGCAATAGCAAGTCCCCAGAGAACCAGCCTGGCACAAGGCTGCTACTCCTGCCGCCTTTCAGGAGCAGACGCTCTCCTTCGAGATGCACATCCCGTTGCCTTCAATGAGACCAGTCTGTGCAGCCTGGGCAAACATTTGGGTCATTGATTGCTTGAGGGCTTATTGACTGTGGTTTGTGTATCTTTGTGAAGAGGGCACGAAATGCTTGGCAGTGGAAAGGCAGATGATACTTTGCTTTGTTTTCCTTTCTCAGCTGGTTGCATCGATCGTCTTCATCAGCTTTGGTGTGATTGCTGCGTTCTGCTGTGCCATAGTAGACGGCGTGTTTGCTGCCAGACATATAGTAAGTGCTCCAGGAAAACGCAGGTCCTGCAGTGCTTTTATTCTATGAAAACAAGTGGTGGTGTCTGTAGTCCCGTATCAGGCCACATCAAACACTGTAAATACATGTCATGTGCTGAATGCTGGTTTAAATCATAAACTTAAAAAGAAGTCTCTGTGTTTTTCAAAAGTGTTTTGGAGTTAGCAGCGAGCATTAAGATTTTAAAACTCTGCTTTATTTTTTTGTGCATGCTTTATGTGTTTACTGAGTCTCGAAACCAGAAGATGCAATGTGAGTTACAGCTATTGCCAAGGGACGGTGTAGGGGCAGGAATTCCTGCGGTATTCGAAATGTTAGCAGAGGTAGCTCTTAATGCTGATTGAATCGCTGGATGTTGTAGTAGAATGAAACAATTTGATATGAAACTCATTAAAGCCTTACAATATAAACAGGAAGCACTTGCAGCAGATTCACAGTTTCCATTTGATGACTTTAAAAGATATGAGCTGCTGCTGTTTGTGACCAATCCTAGTACAGCGGGTCATGAAAAAGCCTCAGTTATTAGTATAGAAATGATGAAAGCACAATTCCATTTCAAGTTGTTAATGGAAGTGTGTAACTGCAGATTTTTGTCCCACAGCTCTGAAGTTTGATGACTTTTTTTTTGAAAATGTGGGCAAAATGGGATTAAAAAGACAGATGTGGTGTTTGTTTGTGATCAGAATGGAAAGGAATTTCGGAAGGTCAGAATTACCCATGAAGTAGAAACTGCCCATGGCAGCTGACTGGTTATTCTCCTGGTAAAGCTGGCTCCCCATTCTTGCCCCTGAGTGTTCCAATAGTAGAAAGATGGCTGGATGGCAGGATTTACTGACAGATCAAAGGGTCTCCATCCATCTGGATGCAACCCACAAGTCTTGGCCACCTCTGACCCTCCTTGCAAGGCCATGTGAAGCATTAGCATTGATAAAAAGATGAAGCTTCTTCAACTCCTGGTCCTGGCCATGTGGATCTGAGCCCTGTGAACTTGCTCTGGGATTTTTTAGGTGCTGACCTCATGGGTTGGGTGATGGCATGAGCTGGCACCTCCTCCCAGCTCGCCCCAGAGATGTCTGCATGTCTGAGGCGGCCAAAGCTGAGCAGTTGGGGTGACGAGGGCTCTGGTTTCTGTCTCTTGATAAATGGACGTGCTTGTGGCCTCACTTCACCCTCTAACAGTCAAAAAAATGTCACTGTCTCGCTAGAGACGTGCTCCTGCCACGCTAGCACATAGCGTTCCCCCTGTCACCTGCTGCTGCCACCCCAAGCTTTGGATCGAATGCCCAGAGGGCAAGTCTAACTGCTTCTGGGAAGGGCTTGTTGCTACAGATACACATCCAGTGTTGCTTCCTCTGAGGTTTTGTCTTGAGGACCAGGCTGCCCTGAAGTGAGACATTAAAGCGTGTTTGCAGGCCAAGCCATTGGTAGTCCTCCAGAGCTTTCCCACAAGTCACTTGAGCCCAGAAAGACAAATTTGCCAACAATTTAATGAGAAATTGATATGATTCAGCATGAAGAACCCTCAGAAACAGGACAGGCAGCCCTGGGATATGCCTGGGGAATGAGGAATGAAGCACTCGGTTTAGGGTGGCCACCCTCACCCAAATGAGCGTGGCTTGAGGACCTTCTCTTCCCATGCCAGCTGCGGCAAATACATACCTTCGAGGACCAGGGTTAAACCTCACCCAGGGCTCAGGGGGGCTGACATGGGTCGGGAAGTTGCAGAACAGCCACTGTACTCAGGTGCTGATGCCAGAACAGATTCCCTCCAAGACTGGCCCCTTGCCCTAGACCAGTGAGCTGATTTAATTTCACTGCAGTGCTAAGCCTGGTGCTTTTTTGTTGGCAGGATCTGAGGCCGCTGTACGCGGGGCGATGTCAGTACTACTCCAAGAGTACAACCCCACCAGAGGTGAGAGCAGGTTTGGGTGTGCTGTTTCCACCAAGGGGCCAGCTTCATGATGCAGGTGGAGGAACCTGCTGCCAGGCTGCTGCTCCAGTGTCCTGGGTCTGCAAAGCAAAGAGGGTGGGGGGGAGACTGGGTCTGGGGTGGGAGTGAGGTGCTGGGAGGACTTGGGGAGTGAATTCCTCCATGCTTGGTCCTACCACATTAGTGACAGAGCCGGTGGAGAGGATGGGGTGAGTGATAGGAGAATACACCAGTTTTTCTAGATCTTCAGCTGCACATTCATTACAGAAGCAGGGTGGTGGGTTAAGAGTTCAAACAGCAGTAATTTCTGTGGATATGAGCAACATGTACCAGCGTCTGCATCTCTGCTGTCTATTGTCTTCTCCAAAGAGCAGGATGTTGCGGACAGATGTTCCTGTGGACATCTTTGGCTGCCTTTCCTGTGCCCTGAGTCTGAGACTTTCTTACAAGTTCCCAAGTGGTTTTGAATAAGCACTATGATCCAAAATAAAATGCTTGAGATGAAAAGGAAGTACCAACCAGTGTCATTGGTTGGGATCCATTCTTCTTGCAGCCCAAAGACCATCCATGTGAGCTTGGGTGTTGCTACCCACAGCAGACGTTAACTGTTCTGAGTTGCTGTGTGGTGAGGAATGTTAGTTCAGCGAGGTCTTGGCTGCTTGTGAGAGTTGCACAACCCCTTTCCTATCCAGACACGTGCTTATCTACAACTTCCCTGCGGTGAAAGGAAATGCTGATCTGTTCTAGTTTAGTGTGTTTTTATTCCAGTATAACTGTGTACTTTTGTAGGAGCTGTGCTGGAAGATAAGGAAAGAAAAATCTGCCTGGGGCTAGTCTGGAGATCAGAGCAAAATCCACATACAGAGCAGGCCAAATAGCAGCAGAAGCTGTGTTTGGTCATTAAGTCCTTATGTGCTTTATGTACTTTTTTCTATACTCACACAGGCAGTCTGTCACCCGCAGCGCCGTGCACCCTGTACGCCAAAAATAAAAACCAACACCTGCTTCTGCTGTGACCTGTACAACTGTGGAAAGTGAGTAAGCTAAAAATACCATTCCTGGCCATGGGAAGGGCTAGCAGTGGTCGTGCTGGTCTGTAGGTGTCAGAAGGGCCAGGATAGAGCAGGAGCAAAGTACGGGTTAATGACAGCCATTGTGGGAAGGGATCTGGAGCTGTGGTTGCTAGCCACAAGGGCACGCAGGCAAAAGCTAACCAAGTAAAGGAGTACGTGAAATACATTAAAGCCATCCCAGTTATGGGTGAGCATGCTTCGGTCCAGCCCAACTGGAAAAATGAGGAAGGCAGAAGTTTCCATTACTTCCATGCTTGGTGCCTTCCCCAGTGTTTGCCCTATTGAGTTCCCTTGTCCTAACACTGTCCTTCTTTGTTGGCACTGCTTGTTCACTGGGTTTTATTTTGTTTTAGAAGATTGAAGATGTAAAAGCTGGGACATTGTTCTTCCTCACCTTATCACCGTTTCATTCCTCACCCTGCTAACAGGGAAGAGAGTTCACAGCCTGGTGCCACCGGTGTGTTCCTAAATCAGTGTCCTCAGCCCAGTGAATATCTTTCATGGTCACAAGAGGTTGGAAGGTGTACCAGCACTGTGCAAAGTTGAGTCGGAAGGGTGGTTACCAGTCAAGAGCCACTGCATAGTGATTACACCATCATTAGATCTGGCTACTGTGCCTGAGCCAACTTAACTTGCTGCATGTGCTGTGTGTATCACTTGGAGTATCTAATGTGTGTTGACAAACAATTGATTTTTTTTTTTTTAGTGCTCGCTCTTGCCTAGGGCTGTTTCAAGCTTAGCATTTCTCACAGTGCTTAGTTGGGCTTACCCCCACTTAAATGACTGACTCTGGTGGAGGAAGATGAAAAGCAGCTGTTGGGGAAGGGTCATTCCATGTGTTGGGAAGAATAATCCCTGCTCTCTGTAGGATGTTGTTTCTGTGGAAGCCACTGCAGAGGGGTGAAGCTCATGCTTCCCTTTGGCAGTTTACAGAACATGATCCCTTTTCACTAGCTGAAGAGAGCAATACACAAAGGAGCAATTGGAATAGAAAGACTTGTACTTTTTCTGTATTCTTTTTCTCTTTCTTCCCTCCGCAGTCAAGCTGGTTCAGGGTCCTGCCTCTGACCCATTTTGCCCTCTCTGATATCAGATACCAGTTGTTAAAATCTCAGTCTTGCTTAGTGCCACGCACATGTTCTGCACTGAGGAGGGGCTGATTCTTCTGGGATCTCCGTAAGAAAGGCAGGGACTCTCAAGTCTTGTTAGGTCATGTGTTATGTAGAGGATGGAAATTATAGCAAAAGTGACAGCAGTCTCGTATCGCTCCTGATGCCGGTAACCCCGGCTGTGGCAGCATCAGGCGAGCCCCTTCCTGTTGATAAGTAGATGCTGTACATATCTGCACAGTGCTGCATGTTCTTGGTGGTGCACCAAGGCTCCCGGAGAGCTTTACACTCTCACACATCTCCATAGGAATGAGCTCTTGCAAACACTCCGGACAGATAGTAATGTTAAAGGCAGTCATGGTATGTGCTCAGGTTATGTAGAGCTCCTGCAGGCTGACGTACAGGTTTTTACGACCTGTGGTTAAGCTCTGCTTCATTCTGCATGAAATCCCCATTTCCTTGTTGCAACGTCTTCTACAGCGGCCCGCAACAACAAAACATGGAAAAAAGGAGAAGAGGAAACTGAAGTTGAGTAAGGAGGGTGATTCTTGTGAAAAGGGGCAGGTTCCTGCAGGTCTTACAGAGTCTCTTGGGGAGCTGAGCCTCACTCTCCTGCTTCTTGACCTTAAATAGGAGCCTGTTCCTCCCCATATCCTCAAAGCAGTTTGAGCCTAATCCGATGTGCGAGCTGGGAGATAAGTCATTCATAAGTCCTTAGTACTATTTGTCCATGATAAATGTTTTCTTAGGGAGAATTTGCTGTAGCCCACTACATCTGACAAGCTGCAGCAAAAGCCAGTCTGTTCTTCCAAGCAGCAGCCAAAGAGGAGTGATTACTGAAGAATCCTGCTGTGAGACAGCTCCTGCAACATGTAGGCTGCAGCTCTTCCCCTTCAAAAATAATGACCTAAGTGGATTCAAGCGAGTTTTCTCCATCTTTTTTTTCTGTATGTGGAAAAAGCTTTAATATGTGAACAGAAAGACTTCTCTCTGCCAGGGTGCCAAGGGTTCCTCCCAGCCCACGCCACTGCAGAGCTGCGAACAGCAGGCAGCTGGAGCAGAGCAGCTGAGTTGGACGTGCCTTGTGGCCAAGCCCTGCAGTGGCAGGAGGCCAGCTGTGCTGTCCTGCGCCCCTCCCAGTCCCACCCAGCTACTCTTGGGGCCCTGAGGAGCAGCTGGCGCTGCCCTGAGGAGCAGCTGCCGATTTCCCTGCGTAATTCTAGGACTGGTTTGTTCTTGGGAAGCCTCCAGATCTCTGTGGAGATTTCAGATGATACAAGTAAGAGGCAAATTCAGTCTCAAGGTTATTTGGATATTTGCAGGCCTGGCACGACTTGTTTCACAGCAGATCAAGCTGTGTTCTGCCCTTGTCATCCAAGGAGACCTCAAATGCCACAAGCATGGGACCCAGCAGGCTTTATACCCGCTCCCTCAAGAGTTAGGCCCAGGCTATCATTAAATTGCAGAATGCATTTTACTGTCCAGCAAAGTGCTTGAGTTTTATAGTGCCTGGTGCATTTTTTTATCATTATTGTTGGATTTTTTCCTCATCTAGCAGAGTAGAGATTTCTGGAGGCTACTATGAATACATTGATGTCAGCAGCTGCCAGGACATCATCCACCTTTACCACTTGCTTTGGTCGGCAACGATTCTGAACATAGTGGGGCTATTCCTTGGGATCATTACAGCAGCGATACTTGGAGGCTTTAAAGACATGGTAAGATGGCACCAATTTCTCTGTGCATTAAATGAAACACATCAGACAAATTGCCTTTCAAAAATAATAGTGAAAACAGCTATTGATATTTCAATGCAAATGATCAATGTGTCACTGCAATCCAGTTGGCAAGAAGGGCATGAAACAACTGCAAGGAGAAAGTGGAAATGATTCGCTTTTCTGATCTGCTATCACCACTTGAACGCAGTTAGAAAAGATGAACAGAATTGGGAGATTGTTTTTTCAAAAGGAACATTCTCAGAGGTGTTGGCAGTGTAAAAATGAGCTTTTACTTAAGAAAAAATCTTTCTTTTGGTAGCATTGATCCTCCCCAAGGATATGTGTGGTGGTTGCTCGTGAATTACTGATTTTATAGCAGTAGTCGGGTTCTGAGCTTTACAGACTGTTTAAGCAGCCGTGTTAGGCTGAAATTCTCTGTCTACTTTCTTCATGGTGCATAATCTGAGAGGGTCAGCTGGGGACTAAAACCAGGTGAAAGACTGCAAACCAGATAATGAAAAAATTGCTGTTCTGATAACATGAACTTTGAAATACCCTTTTTTAACTAGGCTGCCTGTTACCTTCCATAAGGTTTTGTTCTGCAGAGGTCAAATCGGTGGGGAGAACTGAACATTCAACAGAGAAATTTGGGGTGTTTTTTAGTCTCTTGTGATTCATTTAAAATAGTACAAAATGAGACACCCAGAAAAGAGCATTTGTTGTCCTGGCAATATGTTTTTCTTACAAACATATCTTGGGCTCTGCACTAAGGGTGCCGTATTTCAGAACTCTGAACTTTCTACACTCTTTTCAGACTTACCAAGGTCTTCCCAGACAAAACAGGAGACACATTTCCAGCCGTGCATTGTGGCTGTCATGATTTAACCCCAGCCAGCAATTAAGCACCACACAGGCACTCACTCCACCACCCAATGGGATGAGGGAGAAAATTGAAAAAAAACAATGAAACTCATAGGTTGAGATCAAGATAGTTTAATAGAACATAAAATGAAGGAAAAAAGATAGTAATTAGAATATACAAACCAAGTGATGCACAATACAGTTGCTCACTACCTGCTGACTGATGCCTGGCCAATCCCTAAGCCATGGGGCAGTGTTCCCTCTCAGCTTCTTGTGCACTCCAAGCCTCCACTGGCAGGGGTGTATGAGACACTGAAACGTCCTTGACTAAGCGCTGCTTAGCAACAGCTAAAATATCAATGTGGTATCAACATTATTCTTGTCCTAGATCCAGAACACAGCGCTGCACCAGCTACTAGGAAGAACTTGATTCCAGGCGAAACCAGGACAGTGGCCTTTTGAGATCTTATTCACACCAGACAGCTTGTAAACCTCTGGAAAAAAAAAAAAAAAATTGTATAGAAGTGTCTGTGAACAGCACTACAAGAGGAGTTGAGATATGCTGATCTCAAAATGCACTGAGTAACAGAGTAGTGAAAATTAATGGATTCTTTCTCCTACTTGTGAGGATGCAACCTGAACAGTTGTTTTGTGAGAGTACTGACATGCACTGGGCTATTGCCAGTTTCTTCTGTTGGATTTGAGAGGAAACAATAGGTGGCTGAGGAATGAAACAACCTTACCTGCTCAGGACTTGTCTGCTGCCTAAGAGGGAGCCAGATTGCCAGTTGCTAATTAAACAGAATTGAGCTCTAAAGACACACAGTGCTCCTTTAAATCATTTCTGCTTTTTGTTCAGCTGTCAGCTTTCTGTCACTCAGTTAGTAACCTGAGATTCTCTTCTTTTTGTTTTAACAGACTCCTTCGCTCCCTACACTGAACTGTACAGTTGAAAATGCACACCCTTCGGTGTCCTACTACTCAAGGCCACAAGTGACATCTTACAACACCTACTACCACAGCACTCCTCACCTGCCTCCCTACTCCGCGTATGACTTTCAGGTAGGGAATGTTACGGGATGTTTTCTTGTTTAGCAGCAAGGTTAAATCCAGCCGGTCTGCAGGACCGGAGGCCTGTCTTCCTGTCATTCACAGAGTTTAATTTTCCTGTTCATTCAGAGAGCGCCAAATCTTTCCCACTAGGCATTGGTCCTTGGCAGTGCTCTCTCTTACTAAGGCAGTGCTTTCCAGAAAGCGGTCCTGGAGGAGAAGGCAAGGGAACCTGCTGCCTGCCCCACGCAGGTCTCTCGGCGTGCGCTCCCATGACCCTCGCAGCACGGTGCAAACCCTCCTCACGCTCCGGCTCCGCTGGGGCCTTAAACCAGGAACATTTGGGATTTGAAGTCTGTGCCCGCAGCCGAAGGGTGGTGAAGGGCTGCGTGAGCACTGGGCGCTAGTCCCCACTGCTCGCTCCGCAGGTGGCCTGTTCAGGTGGGTCAGAGGGCCAGCAGCACCACGCAATGTGGCCTGACTGTCAGGGATAAAACCACAGTGTATTAGTGGCCTCAAGAGAAAAAGCAAGTGGCTGTATTTTACCACCTGTTTGTCTGGCCTGTTTCTGGATAGAGCACAGGCTGTCTCTGCCAGCAACAGCACCATGACTTCAGGCTTTAGACATGAGCTTTTTTTGACAGCAAAGTTACTTTGGAGAGCAGAAATTAATCTTCAGATGTGCACAAATTTTATTTCTCAATGTTTTCAAGCTTTTTACTTACTGAAAGAATAACTTATTTTGTTTTTTTTGTGATGAAGAGAAATAGTAGTGTAAAAAGAAACTGTCTGTAGCCTGGTCATTGTTGCTACTGGCTGATGTGTGAAACCCGTGATTTGAGATCGACTCACCAGTTTTCAGTTGCCCATCCTCTATGAAATCCAGCAGGCAGAAGAAGCTGAAAGAATTTTTTTTATTATTATTTAAATGCTTTCTTCATTTTTAGGTCTAAGGAGTCTCGTTATTCAAAACTGCTACTTGCAGGCTGTACTTAACGTGAATGCAACAAGTTGTTTGAATACTTATTTGTACGTACATGTGTTTTGCAGAAGTGAGCCTTTGAATTGTTAATATTGCACTGCTTGCTAACAAACTATTGCTTTGCCAGAGTCCTTTACGTTAAGAAGTGGTTACATTACAGCCTTCTTGCTGTCTCCCTGCAGCATTCCAGCATGTTTCCAGCCTCCACTCCTTCTGGCCTCTCCGATGACCCCCAGTCAATGTCACCATCTCCCAGCTATATGTGGTCTTCTAATGCGCCGCCTCGTTACTCGCCACCGTATTTTCCACCTTTTGAGAAGCCGCCACCTTATACACCGTAAAGAAAATGGGAAAGAAGAAAAACAATCCTTACCATTGAAATAAGTGTGAACATTTTGTATTTATATTTTACTGTGAGAGGGAGCAGGAGGATAGAAACAGAAGATAATTGAAAATACAAATATTAGGTTGGACTGTTCTTTCTTGCGAGACTTATTTCAGAGGTTTAACAACAGAGTATGGGGCAGGGGACACACTGCTGATGCTTTGCAGTGTTGGCGAGTAGTGGGTGACCTAAATTTCAACCTCCTTGTTTTACCACGAGATTCGTGTAGTCCTTGGATTTTAATAAAGCGATACACCACCGATGATAGATTCTGGTCTGCCTCTACTCCATCTTGTGCCAAGCTGAAGTAAGGGTAGCCAAGATCAATAGTTGCCAAAGAGTATCAGTCTGTGTAAGGTGATGGCGTTTGCAGACAGCTCGACTTGATGCTTGTTTTGTTTGGCCTTGGGGTCCCGTTGCTGGGATTTTTTGGGGCCACGGAATCTAATTCACATCACCTGTTGGTTACAGCCTATACACTGGAAAAATCTTGAGGGGAACTGCAACTGTGTCTTAAACTTTAACGCTACTGAAAATAGATTATCATATGCTATTTTCATGTCTGTCTAGCAAATAATTGGAAGATTGCTTTTTTGAGGGGAAAAGCTTTAATAGGCAAGCTGGTTTTATTTCAGGATGCTTCTTAAGATAGTAGGCTCTCTGAATTCTGTGTAAGTAATGCTGAAGTCAGTTTGGGTGGTTGCACTGCCTAAATCTTCCTAGTATTCTTATGAAGAGCATCAGGAAGTGTCCACACGTCACTGAAACAGTGCAGTGAAAACATTTTTTTTATCCTTTTATTTGGTTGGGGATTTTTTTTAAGGTTGTACTTTCAACTTCTTTAACGGCACCCTGAATAAGCACTGTTTTAGTAGCTGTATTATGGACTGCACATAAGGAATATCCACTACTAGTTCTCAAAGATGTAAGTCTCATATGGATAAAATTCAACACCTTGTAATATAGGATGAAACTGATAGGAATTTACAATTATTGTTGTGACTTTCATTTAATCTTCAGCTGATGACTGTGCTGATTGATCTAGATTCCAACAGATTTTGCATGCATCCTGCATAACAAAAGAAGGTCAGCTTTGTTATGTGACGCACTGTCCTGTAAAGTGTGGTTCTACTCCAGGAAGTGATTTCAGACGACAGCGTTCAGATCTGAGCTGCTCAACCTGAGCATTCTCAACTGCTTACTTCAGGGATAAAAATAAGGTATTGACTTTTTACTCCTTATTTCCTAAAGCTTTAATATCCATGGCATCAGATTGTTGACCCTAATGCTCATTTGTTTATCTTTACTTTGAACTGATGCAGACATAAAGGTATCTAAAAGCTAAATCTGGCTTTCAGAATCTAAAAGAGGAATACATGCTGGGGAGGGGGGCGGGAATCCAGTTGGATTTTAAACTGTGACATCTCTTTACTTTTAATCTGAAAAAAAAAAAAGAAATAATGAAATGCTGTTAACATGGAAAACAAACACTAGTCTCTGTCTGATCTCACTTTTCAAAGTACACCCACACTTTATAATGCTGGTTTTAATCCTATGCATTTGCAAAGCCTTTAGGCTCGGCTGTGTGTTAACCTTATCATTGCCGCTCTCAAATACTGATCGGTGTATTAATAAGCTAAAGGATGACGCTGTTTATCCAGAAGCAAGTGTAGCTTTTCTCCAGTAACAAAGCTAAATAAATGGCTGGAGAAGGGAATAGAGGTCATGGGATTTAAAGCAGTAGTGTATACAGAACACATCCTGGTGACATTTTGTTGAAGTGCAGCTCCTATAAATTTGCATACTGGAAATAAATTTATATACTGGGGCATCATCCATTTTATAAATACATTATCTTGAATTAAATCTGGATAAAGAGGTCACGGACAATTTCAAAATAGTACTTCTGATAAAACTCTCCACAAATCAAAGGGCACGTTAATATCAGAAAACGTTTTATTGCTGCCTCTCTGAAATAAAAGCTAAAAGTCCTGTCCCACTTCTGACAAACATACTCTACCATCTGTGCCTGTCAAATAAATAGGGCTAGAAGGACTAGGGGACACTACAGGACAGGACTAAGAAACTCATAAGGGGAACACAACTTACTAGCAGAGAAACAATTAAGAAATGATTGTGTCATTTCTTTTGAGTTGACAAATACTAAACTTGGAAATTATCCAAATTCTTACTTTTTTCTAAGGAATATTTAAGTAAAAATTACATTGCTGCTTTAAATTCACTATAAAAGGACAAGTCCATTTTCATACTTAAAAAATTACCAGTGGGATCTTCTGTTGAATTACCCATTTCCTTCTGCTTGAGTAAAACTGAGCGTTTAATGTAAATGCAACATTCTGCACTGTATTCATCATTTCTTATGAGAATGTCAAGATTGTGACTCATATGTACCCTTTTATTACTTTACCAAAGTTAAATAAAATTGTGACTTTTGTAAACATTTATAAATTGCATTTGACATTTTAGCAACTTTCCTGATTTACAAGCATCTTTAATGTTAGTTGAGGAAATCCAGTATAATAGCGTCATGCATTAAAGAGAACAAACAAACAAAAAAACCAACTGTATTTGCTATATTGGAAACTGGTGTTTCTAGCAGGATTAGCCAGATACCCTTTTTAAAAAAATCTGCTTTTAAAAGCCCCAGATGCCCCCACACTTCATGATCCTGCAGTTCTACACACATAACAGGGTGCTGTGATTTCAGTCACTCTAAACTCATTATTGCTGATTTTTTTTTTTTTCCTTATCACAGAGGCAAATAATCCAACTAGTGCAGTGTCAGTGTCTCCTTTACTTACTTTTATGTTTACTGTATTACTTTGGGCCTCCTTCTGTCCTTAGGATGTCAGCTGCTCTTTGATGGTAGCAGAAGTATGTGGAAGCCCTATGCTAAGGAGATAAAGTCAATTAAACCATCGTGTGCTATGTTACCTATTAAATTGCATTCCTAACCTGTAATAAGAAGTCTACTTAACTAATTTTCTTCCATGTTAGCAACAGTTCACTCTTCCAATTCGTACCTAGTCAGCAGCCTGGTAGGAAGAGGAGCCCTAAGCATGCTTAGCTGGAGTGCATTCCACTGGTCACTGTGTACGTTTTCCTGGATTTCTAGCTCATGCGCAATGACAGTAGCAGTTGGACAGACTGTTGCACAGCACCTCCGCCTGTTCTGTGAGGAAGAGAGATCACAACATTCAGCTCATAATACACAGTGGGGGTTTTTCAGCTAATTTGCTTTCTTGGAAAGTGCTCAGCCAAAAATATCCAAAACAAATTCAACAAGAGACAACCAAAGAAATGGAAAACCCCACCAAAACCTCTAAGCCCCAAATGACAACAACCTCCCCACCTCAGGGGTTCCCTGCTATTCCCAGAGACCTGGAAAAGGAAGCTATAAACTGTCAGTAATCGTTAACAGGTTAGACTGCAGAAGTTGAGCTGTCATTAAAAAGAAACGCTACACGCATCTTTAGAATTAAACATTTTTATTTTTGCCATAGAAAGCTCTAAAGAACTAATATCAAGTATTGATTAATGAAAAGTAGAACACAACTTTAAAAAGTACGTTAAGGAAAGACTGTACAACTATATACATTACAGATCTGCCAAAAACGATAAATGTTTCCCATGAAACAGTTCCTAGGCGATAGCTGTAGAACTCCAATGTATATAGTCGTCAGCTTCTGCACCTAAGCTGCATGCCTTAACAGTACAAAATAAATAAGCAGTCAATTGTTAGCTCAGTATTTGTTCAATTCACATTCTGGAATGCTATGGTATGAATCTCCAGAGGAACCATACAGTGAGGATGCAGCCACCATTATCGTATTTTGCAGCAGATCCATTAATATTTTATATGCATATAAATGACTGTGAGGTTTACTACCATACTCTGTTGAAATTCTTAATTTTTATATAAATGCTTTTTCAGATTAAATCTTTTTCTTCCATTACCCCAAAGCCAATTTCTTCATATTTACATAAGGTTTTTCATTAAGTTAAACTGGAAGCTAAAAGTGTTTACAAAAACAAACAGAAAAAAACCCAAATATAAGTGCAATAGCCAGAAATCTAAATATAAAAGCTCATGGCCCCATAAAAAGTTTTAAAAGAATGGATTGACTATGTTTCCAAAGCAATAAATACTGGAAGTGAAATTAAAAAAATGCTTTACATGACCTCTGGACTTTGGATATCAAAAAATGACTTCCAAGGAAAACTGAAGACCCTGAGACACATGCAAGCACGAGTCTTCTAGCAAAAATAGTTACAAAGCCCTAATTTTCCAGTTTTCCTCCAAAACGAGACCTTTAGTAGGCACAGTTTAATTTAAGGTTTTACATACATCAGCAGCACATATTGATAGCTATTATGTTTAGTTATTACCGAATGTACACTTTGCAGCAGATGCTTCATTCCAGATGTGTCACGTCAGTAACAAAAATAACGTCGTATTTTTCTTGTCTAAAAGTCCAGGAACTCTCAGTCTAGCACGCAGCCAGCTACATCCCAGCTACCTGTGCTAAGGCAGGCAATCAGTACTCCTGTCTGGCGAGGACTCTGTTTGACTGCTGAAATGCCACCTCAGGTCACACCCAACCTGTAACAGCTGACAGCACACCCCGTTATATTCAAAGGAGGTCTGCTATATGACCTGGAAATAACCACGTAGATCATGGTCTTGGCCTACAAAACAGAAATGCTAAGCATGACATGCGTAAGGTAAATCCTCCTCTTTCTCCCATCATTACTCATAGAGATTTCTGGTACCCTTTTTTATAGCTCAAGCTGCATTTGAACCATTTACCATTGAAGTGTCTTTCTGTCTAGAGCACTGTACATCTAAAACCTTAACCTTGAAGGTCATAGGATCAAGATGCTTACTTAAAACATGAAAAAGGAAAGAGAACATTTTAACTGTAATTTAAGCAATGAAAGGTTACAATAACTAACTAGTACTATGCACGACAATCTTTCTCAGTCATCTCTAGAACTTGAGCAGTTTTCACATTATCATTTACAAAAATTCAACAAGTCACTAGACCTGAAATACTAAGCTATGCCTCCAGTAAACAGCTGATTGTTTTTTTCAGACCTATTGTTTCCTGTTCAAATTGGATGTCTAATTTATCTTTTAAGTGCCTAAACACGTACTAATTGCAAGGAGAAAAACAAAAGACAATATAATAAACCCAAAATGGGAAATAGATGACGATTAGACAACTGTAGAGAAAGGATTCTTCAGATTATGTGGATGGAGGGTAGTTTTTGATTGTTGGTTTAGTCCTCACGCTTCCACACCTTGTAAAGTGGGAAGAAAAAAATCCAAATCTCTGTTTGACTTAAAGATCTAGCCAAACAGGCATACAAGATCCTCAGCAGTCTCAGTGCTAAACAAACACAGTGCTTTGATTATTTCAGTTTTGAGAATTTCAAAGCTTTCAGCTAAAAAAAAAAGTTTTACTTTTACCACATAATTTTTTTAAATACAGAGTGAAGCCCTACTTGAAGAGCATAAAAACAAACAGCACTTTATTTAAAACTACCCAATGGCATCTTTTCCAGAAAGAAAACCTAACATTATTCCTCAAGCTTTGAAAAGGCAAATTATCTCCTTCCTAAGTGTTCTAAGCTTCTTCACTATTGAACTTTGTGGATTTTGGTTGCTGGTGGTTCCCCACCACCACCCCATTGCAAAATATAATGGTCCAAACACGGAATACTCTACTCGCTATATTGCAAACTGTAAATAAAGTTTGTTCAAGTGAGTATCTCTTGTTGGCAAGACTACTTGCATGAAGACATGATGATTCATAGTGCTTATAAAAGCAGAAGTAAGATGCTCGTTTAAAAGTACGCTACTCCAAACTACTGGATCAGTTATTTTGGACCCCCGCAGTAATGTACTGTTCACAAAAATAGATGAGTTGTGGGATTTTCGTATTTTTTTTCTTAAACGGTTCCATATTCAAGAGACTACAATGAAAAATCTGTTTTCTCGGTTAACGCCTAAACGGAACTCAGCATTGAAGTGCTAAAGGGTTTACACAGCAAGTATGGGTACAGGAAATACCTCCATTACTTCAGAAGAAGGATTTCCAGCTCTTTAGAAGAAATTGTACCTTTTCAAGCTACAAATCCCCATGTTTTGATTAAAACTAGCATACCAGAAAACACGGCCAGCTCCTTGGAAATGTCTTACTCTCTAAGTAAAATTCCAGATGAATCACTTTCACAAATCACTTGCAGCTACTAATGATCCATCTAACTGCTACCATTTGATGACGTGGGAGAACAAGTTATCTTGTTTTCACTTTAACATTTGATTTTACAGTGATTTTACCAGTTCATTTAAACCAGCTGCAATATTTCCGCACCAAATCCTTTTTCCAGTGTTGAATGCGTTTCAGTATGATTCTGGTATTACGAACTCAAATTCAGTACTTCCCTCTGACGGATTTTGTTTAAAAATTGCTTCATTTCCCTGTGGAACGAAAATGTCATCCCAGGTAATCTGTTTGGCCGGAGGGTTAGATGTCGTTCCTTCAGCGCCATCCTTCCCTGTGCCAACGCGATAAACGATGCCACCCTCGTTTATTACCGGTATGCTACTGGAGTGATCGGTGATGTACGCGTACTGTCTGATCTGCAGAGACCGGCATGGGTGCAACCGATAAAGCTTCGTATCTCCAGAAGGGTCTTGGCTATGAACTGATCTGATGTGGGAGGCCGTAATTTGGTAGTTGATGAAAGTTTTGCCACAGGTCAAGCACTGGTACCTGCGCTCACCGGTGTGGTGAATTTCATGCTTGGTACGGTATTCTGCAAGAGGAAAAACTTTGTCACAATATCGACAGGGGTACTTCTTCTCCCAGGAATGCACGTTAAAATGTCTCCGTAAGCTCGTCAGACACGCGTACGATCTCTTACACACAATGCAAATGTAGTAGACTCTTCCATCCACTATGAGCTCGTAATGATCATCGTGCTTTACTTTCATACGTTTCCTGTTTGGAGACTCACCCCCAGACGTTCTGGGCGTTTCATCCGGCTTGGCTTCGCCTTCCTCGGAATCCCCCTTTACAGGAATAACGATGTCGTACGTATCCTCACCGATATTCGCATAAACTTTACAGCCCGTAGATAAGCCGCCTATTTCAGTCGCTGTATCCAGCGTTATGATTTTCTGCCCTTCTGCCACGTGCTTTGGTGCTACACCCGGACTGAATTCCTTGTTGTTTCCAGTAAGGACATCGGAGATTTTTATTTTAAATTCTCCAGGTTTAGAAAATGGTTCTTCTGAAAATGTAACAACCTGTTTTTTCTGTACACCTGATCCTTCAGCGGTTGCTGCCTTGGGTGTAGAAGATTGCTGAACCACAGAGCTACTGCTGACTGAACCAGGACTAGAGGAGCTAATGATATCGACGTCATCTTCAACAACCACTTCATCATCGACAGCAGTTGTTTCCACTTCAGCTACGGAGCCATTATTAGATGGTTGCTGGTTATCCTCAAGTAAATTAATTGTAGGGGTCACGTGCGTTTGATGCGAGGAGCTGGCATTGAGCGATGAGTTGAGTAAAGGCTTATTTAGCACAATGATGTTAGGAGTCAAATGCTGTGGTGCCGCAGAGACAAGTGATTCGGCACTTGATTGTGTTTGGTTTGGGCTTAGCTGACTGGCAGACGAATTGAGTTTTGGCGCTGCTGTGGCGCTCGTCAAATGGGGAGAGCCACCACTGCCACACGATTTTTGGTCAGAAGCTCCGGCTGGACTTGGGCAAGGCTGGTTCTGGGTTGCAGCACTTGTATCTTTAGTACATTCTTTTGGGGGAACAATCTCAGAGCAAAAAATTACATCATCATCCTCATCATCCGAATCAGTCACTGTAATTTTTGTAGTCTCATATTCTATGCCATGTAAGGAGAAGGACTGCGTTATAACTGGCATCCCATCCGTCACCTCTTGGCTCTCTGGCCTTATTACAGGCACTTGGGTTTCAGCATCCTTTTGACTTGGAGTAGAAGTTGAAGTTTCTGAAACACCATCTTTGCCCTCACTTGGCATGCTTTTTCCTTCAGCTGGAGATACGCCCAGATCAGCTATGAATTTAACACCCAGCTGTTGCCCCGATTTAATCAGTTCATCAAGTAAATCTGATCGAATGCTGATTATTTTGGAACTATAAATATAGTTCAGAATTTCAGCAAAGATTTCTGCTCTGACAAAGCTCAGTTCAACCACTTGCCCAGCCACTGAGAAAAGCTGGTGAAAATATGTGCTTGAGGCTGAAAGGATGTTTCTGTGAGCTCGAAATTTTCGGTCCTCCACGATGACAGTAACATCACAAAAAAGCCCATGGCCACGTTGTTCATTCAAAGACTGAAGGAGCACACTAGAATACTGTGTGTCTGTCGCAGAAATCAGTTTTTTCCCCTCCATTCCTATTAAAAAAAAAAAAAAAAAGGCATCACAGATTTACAGTTTTGTGTGTGACAACGTTCCCACATTTACGGTTTACTCCTTCCTTTGCAAAAACAAATCTGAGATACTTTCATAAGCTTATATGCCGTAGCACTCTGCAAGTTTGTTTCTTACTGTTAATTGTCCCTTCACCTTCTACATAAGTTATGTGCAATTCTGAATATATCCTCTGTTCTTGCAACATGAGGAATAGATTCTTATCTGATTCAACAGCAAGTATGGTAAATTTTAAAATCAAGAGGATGCAAGAGTCAGGTCTCTCAAAAAGCTTTAAATATTATTAGGGATTTCTTTTTAATTATGAAAATATTCTTTAAATTACAAAAAAACCCTGATAACAACCAGGCTATTTATGGGCCAGACAACAAAATCTGTGCATCCATACATTACCAGTAAACTGAGGTTAATGAAAATGTTACTGATACTTTATCTCCTTGTCTAGAAGAATTTTATTTTTTTTTTTTTAACCTCTCCTCGTGTAGTTGCAGGGTTAGTTTGTGTTTGAAACCCAGTAACTAAGGCAGCACAGTAACAAAAAAAGATCCACTCGGACAAACTAATCCACTTATCGGCACTTCCTATTCCATGCCATACAGCAAGACGCAAAATAAAAACCCAGTATCAAAACATACGAACAGCGACTTAAAGGCTCTAAGTCCCTAATTTCACTCCTAAAACTTTATTTCCACCCCTCTGGAAGGCCGGGACGAGATGCAGAGGCCGCGCACCCCCGCCCGCCCGCTCCGGTAGCAGCTCTCGCTCTCCCGCATGGCCACCCGCCCGGCTCCGCCGCAGCCCCCGCTCAACTTTACCATGAAAACGAGCGTTCCGAGCCAGAGATGACGCCGCGGGGACGGCACCGTCACGGGAGGGGTTTCACGGG
>VWZK01005713.1:539156-551637 GCA_013396935.1 Baryphthengus martii | reverse complement strand
CTGACGGCCTTAAGGCCCTTCGGCCTCTTCTTGCGGCGCTTCCCGCGGCTGTGCCGGGAGGCAAGGGCGGCGGAGGCGGACGGGGCTCGGCTGGAAGGGTGCTGGCACCTGTTACCCTCCGATCTCCTGCAGTGCGCGGAGGTATCCTAGGCCGACGGTTGTCTCTTCCTACTGTAGCTATTTCAGGCGGTTAGAAACGGTAATGGCAGACTGAAAATGTTGCCGTGCTGAGTGTAGCACAGTGGGCTTCAGTGGAGGTGTTTTTCATTACAGGAGACTCAATGAAAGGGAGAGAATTGGAGAACTGGGGGCACCTGAAGTCTGGGGACTGTCACCAAAGGTTCCTGACCCCGAGTAAGACACATTCTTTCTTTTCCTGTTTTTTATGATAATGACTGTATGTCAGTTTAACTTACAAAGATGTTGTAACCCACACTAGACCCTTTGACACAATTTCATGTTCTGTCAGTTCATTTCCAAGTCAACGGGAGTATTATTTTTTTTTTTTTCCCCCAAATAATTCAGATGTACCAAGAAAGCAAGATGCGATTTACTGTAGATCAGACAGCTTTTGTGTTGGGGTTCTGAAAGCAGTTCCCGTGCTGCAAATTAGCTGTTTAATAGTTTAATCCGTTGCAAGTACTGACTCAAAATCTGCAAGCGTGTGTTTGGTCGTATGTTACCTTTGGTTGTGAATATTACAAAACAGATTTGAAATAGCAAACTTTTCCTTTGATTCAGTTCTGATGAGCATACGCCGGTAGAAGACGAAGAGGCAAAATCGAAGAGTAGTTCCTCAGATTCTAGCTCAGAAGGTATTTTGTTTTTCTTATGCAGCTTGTTTTGCTAATGGGAAGCTACAGAAGTCTAGAATCTGCTGTTGTTGCTTGCAAAAGGTTCACTGACTTTGGCAGGTGGAAACGAGGGTGGCGGGCTCCAGCTGAAATTGGGAAGATGGGGAAGTACATATGGAGTTAACTGGTCTTCATCTGTTCTCAATGTTACCCTCTAATAACTTTCTAGAGGAAAAAAAGAAAAAGAAGAAGAAAAGAAGGAAGAAAAAGCGAAAGGCGTCCAAGAGAAAACGCAGAAAACATTCTGAGGACAGCGAGTCGGAGTCTGAGCAGAGCTCCAGTGGTAAGAAGAGAGGGTTTTGGCCAACTCTTCTCTGAAGACTTCTGGCTTTTGTTTCAGGCTCGCAGTGTTCTGAAACCACAGAGCTGCGGCATCACTCCACTATTGTTTTCTTTCACCATCTTGCTGGGCCTGCAGTGCCTTTGCCTTGAGTGCTTCCAGTCCGGCCTCAGGAAATAGGATTTCTGAATTTAGCACTCATTGGGCATCTCATACCAGATGCACGTGTTCCATAGGTTCTCCTGTCGAGCAGTGCTGCAGGTAGCTTTCTACTAATGCTTCCTCAGCATTGTTTGGTACCTAAACAAACAACGCCTGAGAAGCTGTGTACTGAGGCATTCTGGTGGAGGCAGTTAGTTATTCACAGTGCACGAGATAGTGATAGCCAATGATCTCTTTCTGATAATATATATATGTATTTTAATTTTTTTTTTAGAAGAAGATAAGAAGAAAAGCAAGAAGAAGAAAAAGAAGAGCAGAAAGTAAGTTTCCAGGTTATTGTGTGTAACTCTACCTGCGTTTGACTAGAGGGCAGCACCACTTTCATAGCAGGTGGTGAGGAAGGCTGAGCAGCACTCTTGTCATTTGGGCTATAAATACTGTCAAATAATACCAATGTGATGGATTTTCTTTAAATCTACAGAACCATACAGCATAGGCGACTTGCTGCAAACATGGGGTACCACTTTCTAATGCTGTACAAAAGGTGTAAAGCGTATATATTGTCTTTGTTTTGCTGTACAGCGTTTTCTATGAAACAGCGATAATGTGTATGCAGATAGACAGTCTTCCCATAGGTGGAAGTTGACTTGAGAAAGGAATGACGAGTATGATTCCAAGCACTTTCTTTCATTTTAAATTTTGGTAAATAGCGTATCTGTCCTTGATGTTATCGCAGGAAGAAGTACAAGAAAAAGAGAAACAAGAAGAGCAGGAGAGAATCCAGTGATTCAAGTAGTGAAGATTCGGATGATGAAACCTTTCAAGGGGACGATCTCTGGATTGAGAGATCAAGTAGGTTCACCTGACTTGAAACTTGGATCAAAACTTCTCTATGGCCTTTTTATGAATTCTTTGTTAGGTGTCGCTCACTGGTGTAACTGTTCTGGTAACAAAGAACAGTGAGCATGATATTCATCTTCCTCATCATTTGATTGTTGCAGAAAATACAGAAGCTGATAGCTTGATTGGACCAGAAGCTCCCAAGACTCACGCATCTCAGGACGATAGGCCTTTGAAGTAAGTACCATTAGAGCTGCCTACTTCTACCGAATCAAGTAAATCAAGCCTGAAGGTTACTGTTCAAAAGGATCGTTACAAGAATGAGGTATGCACCAGTTGCCAGAAACTCTCAGACAGAAGTGGTAGTGGTGCTAACCTTACCCGGGCCTAAATTCAAGTAGAAAAGTCTGGTTTATACTTCTTACAATGGATTTTCTAGGAATCAAGGCCACGATGCCTCTACTCTAACGCTCTGCAGTATTGTGACTTTGCAGTGTCTTGATTACTGTTTAATCAGAAAGAATTCAGCTGGTAATTTAAGATGCTGTTGCTTGTGTTAGCCATGAGGAAGAAATGGGCCAATATGTGGGAAAAGATGAGAAAGTGGTTAAAAATGCATAGTGAGCAGGGAAGCTGGATATTTGGCTCAGGCTCAATCTATATGAGACTGACTGAAATCACCACTTTTTGTTGTGATTTTTTTTTGTGGGTTTTTTTTTTTTTTTATTTAAGCTATGGACATGCCCTCCTGCCTGGTGAAGGCGCAGCAATGGCAGAGTACGTAAAAGCAGGAAAACGTATACCCCGGAGAGGTGAAATCGGCTTGACCAGTGAAGAGATTGCATCGTTTGAGAGCTCGGGTTATGTCATGAGCGGCAGCAGGTATGATTTGGCTGATGGGAAATTTTCAAGAGCTGCTTCCTCTGCTGGCCAGCTGGAAGACTGCTTCCAAGCTCCAGTTGAAAGCACAGAAGAGAAGGTGCTCAGTATGCTTGCAATAATCTACACTAAACTCCCTGTTGCCATAGATAGATGATGAGGTTTTTAAGGACTCTTTTTGCTCAAGAGTAAAAATTCTTTCCAGGTAATATACTTTTAACAGTTTCAAATGAGGAGATGCTTGTGTCAGGTGGCTCAAGGGTGGTGTGTTTGGACAGGAGTGCTGATATGCTGGCTCTTCAGTAGGAGATAAACGGAAGCGTGAGGGATTGGATGCACATTTTTCTCTGAATTCAACAGGAATGTCACTTAAATTTGGGTGAGCCAGCAGCTGACAGCATGGGGGTAGGTTGGGCTTCTGACTGACTCCCTGAGAGCAGACACCCCCAGAAATCAGCTTCTTGCTCTGCCACAGTCCTTCTGGGAAGGTTTACGTGTAATTTGGATTCTCTTGTATAGGTATCTTTATTTATAAGCCCCTCAAAACATTGAGGCCGGTTGATGGATGGAAGCTGCAATGGGGCATTACATGCCTCTGCCTCTGCTGATGTCCACAATGTTCTCCTCTCTCCGCAGACATCGCCGAATGGAAGCTGTGCGTCTGCGTAAAGAGAACCAGATTTACAGCGCAGATGAAAAGAGAGCTCTGGCCTCTTTCAACCAGGAGGAGAGGAGGAAACGAGAGAATAAGATCCTTGCAAGCTTTCGAGAGATGGTCTACAGAAAAACGAAGGGCAAAGAGGAAAAATAATTCTTTATTTGAACTGTTCACCGTAGATTGTCCCAGGCAGCAGCTGACCTGTTCCAGTCATGATCTGAAGAAAAGCTGCAAGTTCTGCAATGCCTTTCACCCAACAGGGCCAGGCCTCAGGAGTGGATTACTTGTGTTAAGGAAACAGTTACTTTGTCAGATTTTCTTGGAGAATTTGTTCACCATCTACAAGAAATCCCTGTAAAGTGAAAGGCTACAGGGCAGGGAAGGCAGGAGCAGACAGGGAAGATTAGAGGTGGCAATGTCCTGTGCTCACTTTGAATTGAACAAGCAGGGAGGCCGTCAAAAGCAAGCTGCTAATAACAGTAGCAAAAAATGAAGAACCTCCTAAGTTCCTGTACCAAGATCTAAGACTCTCCACTTCGGTATTTTTTCATAAGTTTTAGATTTTTTTTTTTTGCTTGAAACAGTTGAGTTTGGTTTGTGGTTCAAACTAGACATGTAAATAGAAATGAGTTTGTAATTTAATACAGATGGGCTTCAGTTACTTTAAAGCAAGCAGATCTCAATCTGAGTATGGAATGACAGTAATAGTAATAGGAGAGTCTGATCTTCACCAAGCCCGTGGTGAAGACCTAAGTTGCTTGCTTGCTTTTTCTCCTATGTTATACATAGGTATCAGAGCGACGCGGGGCAGTGACTGGGACCCCTGGATGTGCACAGGTGGTAACAGGAGATGTATCTTTCAAGTTATTTGATTTTTTTTTTTTTTATCTGTGGAAATGTTATAGATTAAAACCTTATTTTAACTCTTATTATTTTGATGTGGTCTATGTCAGCAGTATCACACAGCTCTTTTTAAACTCTATACTCAGAAGCCTACTCTGGGTAGTGCTTCTGTGGTGGTTACCTTTGATTCAACTGCCTATTTTCAACAATACTCCCTTTAGCTGCCACCTTCTCAAATGCTTTTAAAACCAAAGTGTTTCCTAGTGGGTTTTTTTGTTCTCCTAAATCTCTTGTGTTGTAGTTTTGGCAGGAGAGATGTCTTATATGTTTGTATAAAGAAAATAAAAGTCCCATCATGTTTGCCCTGGAGTTCTGCAGACCTGGTGTTCACGAACAGCGAGTCCAGCCCAGCTGCCTCTGCAAGGGACTGTTGTGTAAAGCCAGCTGTCAGGTCAGGCTGTAGTTGATTTTGCACAGATTTACTGCTGCTTATGTATCCACAAAGTAGAATTGCTAATAAGGAAGAGCCATTCTGTCTTCATTGTGTTTATTTGATTCTCCACAAAATACCAGAGCACTGGTGATGGTGAGTTGGAGATGGTGAACTGGAGCTGTTCATTAGGCAGTAAGTCTTTCCATGAGGATTATTTTATTTTCAATGATGTCCTTAAGCCACTTCTCTCTAAAGTGACACTGTTCTGGCCTGGAAGATGGATTTAAAAAGAGGTTTAAATGGCAAGAATAATATTAAATCCGAGTTTGGCCAGCTGAGAGCTGGTCTTTATTCACAGGCAAGGCTATCTGCTGAAAAAAAGAACTCCCCTAGACCTGTATAAACCCATGACACATTCATTGTGGAGAAGGCAGATACTCATGGGGTTGGGATCCCATGTTTGGCACGGAGTGAAGCTCGTGAGAAGCAAGGTCATATTATTTTGTGTAGCAAGATTTTGACAGCTTCCTCCACCCCTGCTACTATTGCACTTACTTACATCAAGCTCTGTTTCATTTTGGCATGGAAGAGCTTGCTAGAACCTGCCAAGTTAGTTAGTGGTGGAAGAGTAATAACATTTACCTGTGAATGAGCCTGCTGGACTCCAGGGTGAAGAACACCTCTACAGGTGCGGTCTGCAAGAGAGGAGAGACAGGACAGAGTTCACATACAGGACCTCAAAGAGCAGACATTTGCAGTAGGTGTCAGCTACTCTCTGCTTCTTCAGAAATAATTGGTGTGTTTGTGCAGCATTTGATATGGATTAGAATAGGCTTGGTTTAAAGCCTCTGTGAATATTCTCTTGTGAAGGCAAAGACAATTACATTACAGTTTAAGCTTGTGCTAGGATGTAAGATTTCTGATCAGCAGCTATGAGCTGTTGTGCTGGTTTTGGCTGGGATATAGAGTTTTTCTTCACAGCACCTGATGTGGGGCTGTGGTTTGGATTTGTGCTGGAAAGAGTGTTGTAACACAGGGATGTTTTCGTTACTGCCGAGCGGGGCTCACACAGAGCCAAGGCCTTTTCTGCCCCTGACCCCACCCCACCAGCCAGCAGGCTGGGGATGTACAAGAAGCTGGGAGGCGACCCCAGCTGGGACAGCTGACCCCAGCTGGCCAGAGGGATAACCCAGAGCATATGGCATCATGCTCTGCAGTAAAACCTGGGGGGAGGTTGGCGGAGAGTGATGCTGCTCGGAGACTGGCTGGGTATTGGTCGGTTGATGGTGAGAAATTGTTTTAGCTTGTATCGTTTGTCTGTCTTTGGTTTTATTTTTCTCTTTCCTAGTTACTTTTTTCCTTACAATTTTTATTTATTTATTCATAAATTATTTAACTGTTTTTATCTCAAGCCATGAGTTTTCTCACTTTGAAACTCCAATTCTCTCCCCTGTCCCACCAAGGAGGGGAGCAGTGAGTGAGTGGTTGTGTGGTGTTTAGCTGCTGACTGGGGCTGAACCACAGCGTCTGTGGACTGCTGCTGGGGATCCATAGCCAGAAAGTAGAAAAGCTAAGGCTCAGTATGACTAAGCATAGGTTCTGGAGGTAAGAAATCTACTCAGTGTAATTTATTTTTTTCTCTTGAGCTGCGACACTTTATTGTACAGGTGACAAACTTCAGGTTGCTCTGGAAAGGAGTCCTGAGATAGCATGAAGAGCAGCAGGGTGGTCTCCCTCTACTGAGCCCTTGTTCCATAACCCACCTCTGCTCAGCCCTATCTACAGCTGCCGAGAGAGTTGCTGTTGTTTGGAAGGGGGAGATGGTATCAGCAGGAAAGCAGATGTTGGATCTTGCCAGTTTCTCTTTTTGGCAAGTTTTTGCCAGTCTCCACAATTTGGGAACTAAACCAGCCTCCAGTTCTGTGCTCGGATCCCTTTGGCGACTGACTGCTAGTCTCCGTTACACCAAGTTTAAATCTCCCACGTTTGCTCTGGCAAGGCTGAGGCGTTGTCAGATCTCTCATCAGAGCTGCCAGCTCCTGGCTGGTCTCTCCGCTGCCCTGGCATTTCCCTGCCTCAGGAGAGCCCTGTATACTCGTGTCTTTTCAAGGACTGGTGCCATTTCTTAGTACTTACAGCAGGTTTGATTTTGGAGATCTCTATAACGAAGTAGACGCTTGCTGTTGCTCGTGGGATGGGTTTTCGCCGTGTTGGGACACTCCAGCAAACTCTGTAGCGGTATCTCTTGCTGTGATTCAGTTCTTCTTCCTGGAGAAATTCTGACCAGTGAAGCCAGCTTTCATGAACCTCCCATGTCTACTGAACAAACACAAGGCACTGATTCCCTCTGTCTAGCAGACCTGACTTCTGGAGGTGCTAAAAAGGAACTGAGGTGCTCTCCTTTAATTTTTCACGCTCCTCAACAGTGAGGAGTGACCTTCCTGTGTGGATGGAATTGTCACTCACAGAAATTACTTCTTCAATCTGCTGCTGTCCTCTCTTCACTGTGAAGTTGTTGCCTGTGATCCACTGGATATTTTTGATACCTGTTTCAAAGATAAGTAAAATGGTGACAGATCCTTCTAGGAAGACCCTGACACATGCAAGTTGAGCAGACACACTACCTTTCTCTCTTTTCCCCAGTTGTGGAAGATATTCCTCTGTACCGCTTCTCCCATTTTGCGTGAGAACATGAGCTTTTTCCTCACTGCCAGCGTTTTCCTCTCCCTTGTCCATTTGTCTTCACCTTTAGAAGGAGAAACGCACAAACATACTGAGAGAGAGTTGGTCTTCAGAGCTATGGGACCCACCTGAGAAACTCCAGGCTGATCTGGAAAAGGATTGTGAGACAGCATGAAGAGCAGTGGGCTGGTCTCCCTCTACTGAGCCCTCGTTCCATAACTCGCCTCTGCTCAGCCCGACTTAGAGCCGCCCAGAGCGATCGCTGTTGTTTCCTAACTGCTCTTCCAGGTGGGTGGTCCCAGGTGGGTGGCAGGTCTGGTTCCAGACAGCGGTGGCCGGCACCCAGGGAGCTGTGCCTGTTGTTTCCTCCCTGAGACATGAGACCCGCCTAGTGGCTCCCCTGGCCACAGAACCCAGCAATCCAGGGAGTGTTTGCTCGGCGTCACCATGGTGAGTTGGGCGCTGGCCAACAGGAGTGCTGGGCTCCTGGCATCCCCACTGGGATTCGGGCGGGCCCCTATGGATGGGGACCAAAGGGCCCCTTCAGGCCAGCGAAATTCCTCCCCAGCAGCCCTAGTCTTCCGGAAGGGGAAGACAGTATAAACTGGGAAACAAATGTGAGATCCTGCCAGGTTCTCTATTTGTCGTATTTCTGCCAGTCTCCACAGTTTGGGACCTCAGGCAGCCTCCCGCTCTGTGCTCTGGCAAACACAGGCTCGGTCCAGCCTGTTGCACGGAGCTGCTGTAGGCTCTGGACACCAGCGCTTGCGACACAGAGCCCTTCAGAGGGAGAGGACGACAGATGCTACAGGAGAGAGGCTGGAGATGTTTCAGCAGATCACGGGGTCCTGAATTCCCAGCAGCTGCTCTTCTAGGGTGACAAGGGGCTGTTAGAAGGATTCAGCTACTAGAAGAATAAATGATCAAAGTGTAGGTCTGACAGAGCTGCTTGCTGCTTCGAGGTGAGGGGAGGTAGTGAAAGAGATGGGAAGATGGTTTAGGTTTGCACAAGATGGGAGAGTGAATATCAACAGGTAATACCACAGAGTGAGCTGTGAAAGTTTCCTTGGCTCTTTGGCACATTTTGTTCTGTGTTTCTTATGGGAGTTTTCCTTGTTTGGTTTCATCCCCTCAGTAACAAAATTGGGAAGAACAGCTGCACTACAGGTGTCTGCTTTGGAAGACAGAGGGGAGAAAAGGATCCTGAGGACCCTGGTGTAGGAGTTGTGCCAAGACGTGGGGAAGCATCTCAGGGGAACTGGTCAACAGGTTGGAAAATGGCTTAGCAGCTGGTGGGAAGATCTCATGCTGGAACCGCTGGGAATGCAAGACTTGGGATGCAGACCCCTGAAGAGCAATGTGTGTGTGACAGATGAAGCCCACTTGTTTATTGCATCTCATGCAACAAAGGAAGCTTCTGCCAGCTGCTGTTCAGGACATGCTGTAAGGTGAACTCAGCCTGAGGCATGGCATCAAACAAAAAAGGCCTCTTCTGGGCCCAAAAATTCTCCATGCTCACCTAGGCACGTCAAGTCTCACAAGAGCTGTTCAAGGCCCCTTGGTATCTGGAAAGATTGATTACAGCAAACGCTGCCTGTGGGAGCCCTGGAAGCCCATGTCCTCTGTTTCCTTTCCTGATCTCCACACTTCTCCCCCTCTCTTATTTCTTGTCCTCCTGATCTCTTCCTTCTGTTCTTCTGTCCCTCCAGCCAATGCTGAAGATGAGTAGCTGGTGGTAAGTGCTTTGAGCTGACATTTCATTGATTCCTAAGCTCTTCTCACCCCATCAGAAAACTGGGATCTTGACAAGCTAGTCTGGAGCCAAACCCAAGGCTTGACCACGTCTAGAAAGAATGGACAGCTTCATTTAACTACATTGTCTCAGAGTCTGGACAGAGCGCCACAGAGGTGTCATATGTGCCTGTCCCTGCTCAGTGACACAGCTAGGAGCTGCAGTTCAGGACTACTGATAAGACTATCAGACTTTACCCCAACTCAACTAATCAGCTGAGGAAATCAGGTGCAAATTTCTGTGTCTGAACTCGTTATTCCTGATGATGTAAATCCAGAATTCTGTTTCTGGCAGTGTATTTTCTTTTTCTGCGCTATTATTACTTTGTCAATATGGCTACAGGCAAATATAGGGAATTGTATTAGAGTGAGAAACTCCTGCAGAGCAGAGAAACAGACTCGTTACAGTCAGCAGAGAACACCTCTCGTGCTGCTGGGCATCCTCAGCTCCCAGTGGCTGCGAAACAGTGAAAGGGTATTTTGCTGCTGGCCTGACTGCTCTCTCAGTAGACTCTGGCTAAACAAGCAGAACTTTCTAGTCCTGGGGCTGGAAATGCCTCAGAAGTGTCTCTGATTTATGTGACTGCACCTTGTTCACTCAGTATGGTGCCTCACAGTGAGTGTGTTCATGGCAGCAACACAAGATCTGCATCTCATTCTCCCACATGCCACAATTTAACAAGCAGACAAGTAAGAGCCACTGCTCATAGTGGATTTAGGCTGCAGCAGAAGCAGGTTTGGGCTGTATTGTAAAGGTGAAACTGCTGAACATGACTGTGCTGGGAGGGGGGACTGGCAAGGCTATTCACACAGCCTGCCGCAGTCAGCAGGGCTCCTACAGGGACCTGCAGGTCGGCAGAAGCGGGTGAAAAAATAGCATCAGTCCTGCTGCCTTTCTGCATTTTGCTAGTACTTGCGTCTGGAATAACATCTGTAGTGGTAATTTCGTGGTGGGCCTCCTGGCTCTGGAATAACATCTGTAATGGTAATTTCGTGGTGGGCCTCCTGGCAGCCCTTGTCATCCTCTCTCAGATGCTGGTGCAGTGTATCCTGGAGCGCAGAGAGAGGAAACCAATCCTGTCCAAAGCTCGTAGGTAACTGGACTGATCTGTGTGGCAAGGGTTTTGTAGCAGAAGTGGCTACAGAGGTGGTTCTGTGAGATGCCAGAAGCTTCCCCCCTGCGCAAGAGCCAGTGGCAGCCGGCTCCAAGACAGACCCACTGCTGGCCAAGGCCAAGTCCATCAGTGATGGTGACAGCACCCCTGGGATGGCATATTTAAAAAGCGGGGGAAAAAAATCTGCACACCAGCAGCAGCCAGAGAGAGGAGTGAGACTATGTGAGAGGAACAACACTACAGACCCCACGGTCAGTGAAGGAGGTGCTGGAGGGGCTCCAGGTGCTGGAGCAGAGATTCCAGTGAAGACTATGGTGAGGCAGGCTGATCCCCTGCAGCCCATGGAGGTCCATGGGGGAACAGGTATCCATCTGCAGCCTATGGAGAACACCACTCAGCAGCAGGTGAGTATCTAAAGGAGGTTGTGACTCTGTGGACAGCCTGTGGACCCATGAAGGTAGGAGACCAGTCTGGAGCAGGTTTGCTGGCAGCACTTGTGACCCTGTGGGAGGGACCCATGCTGGAGCAGTTTGTGAAAGTACTGCAGCCCATGGGAAGGAACCGCAACAGAGAAGTTTGTGGAGAAGTCTCTCCCATGGGAGGGACCCCCACCCTGGAGCACAGGAAGAGTGTGAGCAAGCAGCAGCAGTAGAGACAATGTGTAATGAACTGATTGCAACCCCCATTCCTCATCCCCCTGTGCTGCTGCTGTGGGGACAGGAGGCAGACAAATTGCGAATGAAGTCGAGTCTGGGAAGAAGAGAGGGGCGGGGGGAATGTGTTTTTTTAAGATTTGGTTTTATTTTTCATTATCCTACTCTGATTGGTAATAAAGTAATTCTTCTCCAAGATGAGTGATCTCCCCCTGTCCTTACCTCAACCTCCAAGGCTTTCATTGTTTTGTCTCCGCATTTAGCTGACGAGGGGAGTGACAGAGCAGCTCTGGTGGGCACCTGGAGCCCAGACAGGGTCAACCCACCACAGTAACACAGATGCAAGTGTTGAACATGTGTATATCTTTATTAAAGAGTTAAATCATTTTCGATAGATATCTGGACTCTTCAAAGTGCTGCCACCTTAGTCTATGTTCTCCAGACCCTGGAAAAGAAAAAGTAACATCTACATCGGCGCCATTCTCATCGCTGACTTTCAAGAGAACATAGCTGAACGTGCAGGTTTCCGAACTATGCTTAAGTACCCTAGACCTAATGAAAACAAAAAAACCAACACGCACATCCACACAGGTAGGCCAGCTGCAGGTACAGCACGAGCTCCAACAGCTCCAGGAGCAACCTGTGCCCATCTCAGGGGCTGTGAGAGCCCCAAGAGTGACCTGTGCCTGCCTCAGAGCCCCCAGCCCAGAGTTCAGCGAGCAGGGGAGCAGCACACAGCTCCCGCTTCTCTCCCAGCGGGACCCGTCCGATGCTCCGAGCACCTGCCTTGGACACGTAGTACTTGTTGACACCTGATAACCGCCTGTCTCTCTCCATCATGTTCCACTGGTAGGGGTAGCGGGCGATCCTCTTCTCCTGCAGGTGCGCACAGTGCTGCCTGTTAGGGACCCCAGGAAGGGGCTTCCCGCGGGAAGGGGGATCTCAGAGGGAGAGGGTCCCGAGGGAAGGAGGGGTCCGGGAGGGAAGGGATGCCAGGGGGATTAAGGGGACTGGGGGAATGGGAGATGCCGGGGGAAGCAGGGCCCGGGTCCCCCCGCCAGGGCCGCCGGGGAAGGGGGTAAGGCGGAGGAGGCCCGTTCGCCCGGCCCCGCGCTGACCTTGCCGCCGTTGCACCAGCGGTGCATGAAGACGGTGGAGAGGCCGGGGATGCTGAGGCAGATGCCCATGATGGCCATGCCGGGCAGGATCTCGTACCACATCCCGCCGGTGCCGCGCTGCCCGACCCGCTGCCCGGGGGTCCCTGCGGGCACTCCCGGCCTGCCCCGCGCCT
>VWZK01005713.1:519093-538998 GCA_013396935.1 Baryphthengus martii | reverse complement strand
GCCTCGGGAAGGAGGGGAGGGCGGCGGCGGCGAGTTATTCGCCGTGGCTGCGGGCCGTCCTAACCGCCGTCGCCGTGCCGCAGGTGGTGATCCGCCGTTTGCCGCCCAGCCTGACGAAGGAGCAGCTGGAGGAGCATCTCCAGCCCCTGCCCGAGCACGACTACTTCGAGTTCTTCGCCAACGACTCCAGGTACGGGCGCTCGGCCTCTCCAGGTGTCTCTCGAGAGCCGCCGCAGCCGCCAGCCTGGGCCGGCCCCGGGAGGCGCCGCCGCCTCCTCAGCCTGGTTCTCTCGGTCTTGTCTTTTTGCAGCTTGTACCCTCACATGTTCTCGAGAGCCTACATCAACTTCAAAAACCAGGAAGACATAGTCCTCTTCAGGGATCGCTTTGACGGCTATGTTTTTGTCGATCACAAAGGCAAGTGAGCGGTGCTGGGCTGTAGGTTTGCATCTTTCCTGACGTGCGGGCAGTGCGCTGTTGAATTTTAGAGGGATAGGTGTCAGCAGCCTAATGTGCCACTTCTGAGTTGTTTGGTTTTAGAGCCTTAACTGAATGTCATGCAGTATTTTTGAAGAACAAAGAAAATGTCTTATGCTGTGTGGAGACTAATATAATTGGTTATGTGTATTTCTAAAGTAATGTACGTTACAGAAGCGTCCATCAAAGTACTAATGGTGTCCCTGTAAACCCAGTTGTTACGTTACAGAGGTTAATACTTGCGTTGTCATACTGAGTCTAAAGACTGAAAAGTGAAAGTGTGTGGGTGGTTCCGCTGTCCAAACTCAGCGAAGCTGAGGTTAATGGTGCCACCCTCTGCTACTTCCCTCACCTGTTCCGTGCACTTCTAACAATGTCACTTATTGTTTGGCCAGATTTTAATTACGATTATTACTAGTTCTAATTTACAGCTGAATCATCTTATTTCAGTAAAAGGAACAGCTTGTTCCTTGCAGTCTGAATTGTGAAAGTGACTGCTCTCTGCAGACATTAACCAGTAGAAAACAAATATTTTGTTTAATTCATTAGTTAAGCATCCAAGCATTTAGTCCCTGCTTATCTTATTCCTAAATGCACATTAGGTGTTTAGTACATTTCATGTTCTTAAATTTTGCATTTCAAAACCGCTTACCTTAGATAGCACTAAAAGTTGTTAGTCTGTCATTGATAGACCTTAAACTTATATATTTAGGAAAAGCTTTAGCGAGAGTTAAAGTGCTGGCTTCAGGAGGCCAGGGTTTTCACCTTGAACTTTTTCAAGTACACGTGTTTTATGTTTCATCCAGCCAGGTATTCTATGGGGCACAAAACTGTCCACAAGATTCTTCCTTATTTAGGATGTTTGCACGATAAAGTTCTAATAAAACCTAGATCTTTTAAATGAGTTGATTTGCAGTGTGCCAGCACACTGCGATTGCCTTACCCAACAGCAGTGTTGGATTTATGCAGCCATAAATGTAACCTTTTTATTCAGAAGACAGAACTTTAAAGCCTACCTGAAATATGTTGCATTCTATTGTATTTTGTCAAAAATGGAGATTTGCCTCAGTTGCAGTAACCTAAAGCGTTCTCTTCCACTTGCACAATGGATTCATAGGCTATCGGATGAGGATGTTACGTGGTGTGGTGTAGTTGAGGTGGCTGAACTGACAGTTATAAACAGACTGAAATTTAGTATTTCCTTCTTGTTGAAAGTGTGAATTTGCTGTTTGTTAATATAGTGATAGTGTTTAGTTTGTGAGTTCTACTATCTCTAAAAACGTGGGGGGGGTTATTAAATGGCTTTTAAAATACAGGTGGTTGTTTTTTACTGTTGTCCGAGTAGTGTCTTCTAGTATTGTGCGGTTTTTGTGAGGGTTACCTTCCAGCTCTAGACATGGACAATATGCGCTGTTTTATATCTGTATCATCTCTATTTTAATGTATTTTTCTCTCTCCTCTTAACAGGTCAGGAATATGCTGCCATAGTTGAGTTTGCACCTTTCCAAAAAGCTGCAAAAAAGAAGAGTAAGAAAAAGGATGCCAAAACTGGAACTATTGAAGATGGTATAACAGCTAACTGCTTTGGTTTGCATGTGTAGACTTGAAAGTCCTACCAGTCATTCAAATATAACGCTTTTACTGCGACACTGTAGTTTGTCGGTAGAATGTTTGCTTAATTATACATAAGGTTGTTAGCACTGCTTTGTCAGCTGCAAATCTATTAAATACATTTATTCTAGACAAAGATAATGCAGCAGCTCATTTGAGAGCTGCCAGCTTATGAAAAGGTGGCATATAAACAGCACAATTTATGCAAATCTAGCCCAGACTTCCAGCAGTGCACAGTGCAGATGCTTTTCATGCTACAGTGTTTTGTTTTGGTTTTTTTTCCCTTTGTTTCCCTCCTCTCCGTTCCCTTCCCGTGTAGATCCTGAGTACAAGAAGTTTTTGGAAAGTTACAGTGCAGATGATGAGAAACTAACCTCCACTCCTGAAACTTTGTTGGAGGAAATAGAGGCAAGAAACAAAGAGCTAATAGGTATGGAAATATATGTACTATAGTTACATTTTCCTAGAGCACAAAGAAATGTATGTGGTTTAATTTGAAGCTGTGATTTCTCAACCTTGAGGAGACTGAATTCTTTTGTGTACTTGCTTGATGTTTGTTAAACCTTTAGGCTGTTATTGTTTGGTGTATTTTATTTTGCCCCTATGCTCCAATCCAAAGTCACCTCTAGATTTAAGTTTTCTATGATAACCTTCCTTCCTGTTTTAAGCTGCCAGTCAAATGTTTGTCGGGCAGCGTAGACTGTGAAGTGGCTGCATTTCAGTCAGGTGCAGTCATGTTTAATGCAAAATGCTGTGAGCAGGCAGAAGTTAAGAGATACTGGGATTGGGTAAAAATGACCAGAGAATGCTCTTTTTAAGCATGCTACAGGTATCTCTTTCAAAGCAAGAGAATCTGGGAAAAGCCTAATGCAGACTGGATATCTCTTTACAGATAGGTGTTCTGGATGATATATTAACATCCTAAAGAACTTTATAGTGTCCTCATAGTTGCCACTGCTCAGGGCTAGGACTGGAATACTGGTTTTGCTGCTGTACTGCTGTGTATGAGAGGAATAGGCCGGATAATTCATAAGGCCTCTTCATTTCGTATAGAGTTTTGTTGTAGGTATTGCAGTATTGGATAAGGCAAATTGTTTACATTTGTTTTATATGTTCTCTAGCTAAAAAGACTACTCCTTTATTGAACTTCTTGAAAAATAAGCAGGTAAGACTTCTCTCCTGGGTCTTCAATTGGCTCATTTATAGCATGAATGTGTGTATTGCAGTGTGTCTATTGTGACATTTTTGCCCTTCCTTTTGAAGAAGCAGCTTTTTGACTCAACTTACTTGTTAGCCCGCGGTTCACACATCTTGAACACTGGCTTTTGCAGGAACGGTGGTGCTTTGTGTGTGTTCTGCTCACAGCTAAACAAACGTCCCTTGTGGCACTGCCAAACCAGATTCTGTTTTAATGCTTTCATTTTTAATGCAGTTATGGCTGAGGTCCTTCTAGATGAGCTCTCTCCTAGTGCATAATCTCATTTTAACTTTTAGTGATGGTGAAAATCACGGATAGGACAGATTTAATGAAAACTAGAATGATAAAGGCTGAGGCTAGTGTTGTGGGGTGTGTGTGTGTGAATTTTTTTAAGACAGTATAAATGAAGGCTTATGAGAAGAATGAAGTACTGCTGAAACAGGTTCACATTCACAATAGAACAGTAGAAATGACGGGACTTTTTTCTCATAATAGGGGCAGTTTTGTGGTGAGTTACTTGGGGATGAAATAATTTGTCACTTTGGGGCAGGGTATCTTGCTAGGCTTAAAGGGATGTTTTCTGCTATGGGAATACACTATTTCTCCTTGCTTTTGCGCGCGCAGAGACTGAGAGAAGAAAAAAGAGAGGAGAGGAGGAGGAGAGAATTGGAAAGAAAAAGACAAAGAGAAGAAGAAAGAAGAAAATGGAAAGAGGAGGAGAGAAGAAAGAGAAAGGAAGCAGAAAAAATGAAGAAGGTAGACAGATGCCCAGAAAAAGAAAGAGACAGATCAAAAGAAGAACCAAAGATTAAGGTCTAGAACAGTTCTTTATTATAAACTGCTACACTCCCTTCCCCTATTATTTGTATATCAGTCTCTCAAAATGTGCTTTGGGTATTGTGTGGAGAATCATATGAGTTTGGTGTTAGTAAACTACCACGTTTTTGTAATATGCAATATTAGGCATTGTAAAGGTTTACATACTGTAATGCTTCATAGTAATATTTAAAGCTTTTTGTCATGTGACTGTTGTACATGCTGTGGTAAACAGAATTGTGAATTCACTATGGAATGGAGACTATTTTTAAGCTTTCTAAAATGGCCTGTTTTAGGAGAAAAATCCCGGTCTGTGTGGATTATGCTTACTCATACACTCCAGCTCTTAGGAATGCTGCCATTTGCAGTAATATGGCTTTAATGTTTATTTCTTACTGGACTGTGGGTCCTTTGCAATTTCGGTGTTGTGCCAGACAGTATGTATTAGAGTGAGCTTTTTAGTTGAGACTTCTGTTTTCTTTGTAGCTGCTTAAGAAGCCTGAAAAAGATGAAAAAGACTTGGAGAGAAAAGAAAAATCCAAGAAACTGGAAAAAGAATCTCTGAGGGAGGAAAAAAATGCGAGTAGTGCATCTGCCAAACGATCTGATGGGGAGACAAAAGAAGAGAAGGCAAAAAAGTATTCTAGTACTTGCTATAAATATATGTATATATAACTTGTTTCCTGATCATACTGAGGCTTGGGCTGCTCTGCCGTGACCATGTTTTGAAATTCCTTTCAAATTATTTCTCTGCTCTAAGGCATGGGATGTGTTGCTCCCTGTGGCAGTGCACATCCCCGTGATTACCGAAAGCTATGCGTATTACCTGACAATTCTTCACTAGGGGACAGATTCTAACATTTTTGCAACCCACTGTAGGAACTCTGCAAAAGAAGCCCAGGTGTAGGTGACCCGTAGCAGGCTGTGAGCACTGTCCTTGCAATGAGGGAATGATAACCATGACCAGAGGAGAGGTGCACTCCAGTTCCTAGTCCCTTTAAGTCCTGTAAAAGGTCAAAGTGGGAAGTGTAATTCTCAACTCCCTGATCTGTTCAAGGTTCAGTTCTCTAGATACAGAGATGCCGGAGAGAAATTCAGGTGTTTTCCAAAGCCAGAGGAGACTCAGCCAGCTACGTGAGTAGAAGTCTAGGAAACGGTAGCGGTCACTGTCACCTCTGGTTATCGTGCATGACTCGGGTTGTTACAGCTTCCCAAAAGCTCCCTAGAACCTACCAGTGTGTCATCTTCATGTTGCAAACTCACACCAGTATTACATTGATCTCCCAGCTCGGTTTGATGAATCTTTTGAGCTTAATTTTCAGTTTTGTTTTCATACAGATCAGAAGATGAGTGTGTAAAGGACTACAGGGACCGAGATAGAGATTTTGAAAGAGACAGAGAATATGAGAGAGCACAGAGGGAGAAACTGAGGCGCCAAGAAGAGGAGCGTCGGAGGCAGAAAGAGCGCTTTGAGAAAGAGAAGGTTTTTAGAAGAAAAGAGGAAGAGGTGAAAAAGGAGAGAGACTTACTCAGAGAAAAGGGAAAGAAAAGTGATCTTACAGACTTTACCAGCAGCATGGACAAATCTGAAAAAGTAACCAAAGATGATAAAAAAGAGGATACAATTAAGAGGGATCGTATCAGAAACAAGGTGCTGGATTTCTTTAAATTCATGTGTTGATTTATAGGGACCAGTTTGTGGGTTTTAGGATAAAAGCACTTCAAGGGAAAAAAATTGTGGTTTCTCTGCTGAGACTTCTCCCTGGTCTGGTAACTAACTCTGCTGTTAGAAAGTTTGCCCATTTGTCTGCTAAACTTTGCAAAACTGTTTGTAGTATTTCTTTTGAGTGTCTGGGAATTAAGCCGAGATACCATGGGCTGAATTATAAAGACACTGATTCCTTTTCACTTGCTGCCTTAAGCTATTGGTGTGTCTTTAAGGTGTCAATAGAGCATCAGCGATCTACCTGTATCTGCTGATACTATACATGCCTGGAAATACATTTCAAACTGGGAGTGAGATTGAACAGGTTCCACCAAAAAAGGAACAGGACTGCTACGTGCAGAATAGGAGAGAAAAATCTCCTGTGTACTCAAGAGATAATACCTTGAGTTTAGTTTTATATACTCTGCAAATCTGCGTTTATAGCATCAGCATGCAGATTTTCCTTGTCATTTAAAGTGTTATTGGGTAGAAATGAAACTCAGGTTTTGAAGAAGCTTTGAAGTTGGCCTCTCTTGTGAGAGGGGTTGAACTGAAGGTGTCTCAAGAGGAAACTCTTTACAAATAACTTCAGCTACATACAATGTTCTCTCTGGCTTGAGCAGGGATGTTGTCTTACAACAGATGACCTTGGTTTGAGACAGTTGAAGTTACGTTGCTACCATAGTGAAATAATTTAACTTAGAACACTTTGAAGTTTGACTTTCAGCCATTTCTAGTATCACTGATGCCATAATAACCGCCATAGAGGGCCTATGAAAGAGTCTAAATAATCTTGATTTATTTCAGGATCGCCCAGCAATGCAGCTGTACCAGCCGGGAGCTCGAAGCCGAAGCCGATTGTGTCAGTATGAAGACAGTGCTGCAAAGCCCTCGGATCAGGGAACCGATAAGAGACCAGAAAGTGAGACCAGTAACGCCAAGGAAGAGGAGTGACTCGCCTGCCAGCCTTATGTGTTCTGACTGTCTGTGCAGCCAAAGAGCATGTACTACGCAATCCAGAAGTGCCTTCGAAGCGAAGAAGGAACAAAGGAAGAAAAAGGGGCATTGTGCTGTTGGATGTTTCTGGTTAAAGAACCTCGGTTGTAGATTCGGAATTCGAAATGTGTTCTCATTGTATTTTCAGTTATTTCAATTTGTTTTCCCAGCATCTAACTACAACGGAGAAGAGAATTTTTGCAAAGTAGAAAGACTTTATGGCCTTAAGTATGATAATAAATGAGTCACGTGATCAGGAGGAGATGACACCCGGATCTAAAGCCAGCGCTTTACTGTAAAGCGATCGGAGCCAGCGTTGGATGCACTTAAGCAGAGCGAGCTGGAAGCTGCCCGGAGTTAACGCAAGCATTGCTGTGGTGTGTGGTGCTCCAACCTGAGGCAGTGATAGCTGAATTCTGTCGGTCTGGCACCGAGACAGGGCCGCAGGCTGCAGTGGTTGAGGTACCGGTGAACGGGAGCCCTCGGGCCTGTGGAGAGGAGAGCGTCTGGCATTGCCGTAATAGTGGGAGGGAGGGAGAGACCTTCCTCCTCTGTGGTTCTCTGGATAAATACTAAGTTGGAGTGTATGAATAAGCTGGCTTAATATTGGGATACTTTTTGACAAATTCTCCTGTAAAGTCTACCTACATTGAAATGCCTATTTTGAATCAAGTGTAGCGGATTTGAGCATCCTCTTCTTTTCTAGCCTTTTCCCTTCTGTAGAGTCTGACATGTTTCCCAGCTCCTGCCCACTCTTACTACTTCATCTTCCCTCATGACTTCAAGTATTGTTTTACAGCCCAGAAAGAGACTTCACCAGTAGCAGCTCCTCCTAAGCTAGCGAATTTTAGCCATAGCTCTTTTGTACTAAACCCAATAAACTCGCAGAAACTGGTGCGGCCGCCGTCCCTCACNGGTGGGGCTGCCTGGGCCCGGCGGAGCTGCCTTGCGTGGCGGGGCTGTGCGGGGGCTGCCGTGTGGGACTAACGGCTGCTCTCTCTTCCAGTCTTCTCACAAGACCTTCAAGATCAAGCGCTTCCTTGCTAAGAAGCAGAAGCAGAACCGGCCCATCCCGCAGTGGATTCGCATGAAAACGGGCAATAAGATCAGGTAATAGGACGGGCTGTTGCTCGGTGAGGAGCTGCAGCCACGCTGCCTCTAAACCAGACTGCCTGTGCGTGACGGGCTGAAGTCAGAAGGTGATTGTAAAGAAGCGTTTGTGCGAGCGCTGCTGCGTGGCCACGAGTAAGACACAAGCCCCCTAGGGCGGGCGCGCAGCTCCGCCGAGTGCTGCCGGCCTGCTGGGTTGAGGCAGAGTGGGGCTCCCGTGCCTTTTCCTTCCGTAGCAGTTCAGTTCATCCCAGTGCTCGCCCAGGAATCCACAGATGTTCTGTGATGGCACGTGGAAACCGAAAGCCTGAACTGTACGTGGGGATAATTTATTCCAGAGTTTTTTACCCTGGTAGCCTCTTGGCTTCTGACGTTTCCCTTCCCGACACCTTTGCCACCTTTACCCTCTCTCGTAGCTGTCCCTCTGGACTTCTGCATTTTAAAGGAACAGTCCGTTACTGAGTGTGGGTGTTCTGAGATACAGAAGCTTGTGCATAAGGGAGCAAAGGGCTTGTTGGGCTTATGGGAGATAAAATAGATAGTATTAGAACCTTGGTGTATGACCGCAGAATTAATTTGCAGCTGCTTTTTGTTTGCCTGTAGTGTTTATTTTCAAGCACTGTTCTTCCAACCAAAGATATTCTGAAAATGATATGTCTTTGGGGAATTATTCAGACTGTTTTGACAAGCTCTACCATCTGAAAATGGGGCTGGAAATGTCCTCTTGTCAAGAAATAGACAACATAAGTCTCCACAAGGGCAGCTCTTGTCTCACTATTGCCATTGGTATTTTCATCTTCACCAGTGACAGAGCTGATAGAAAAAAAAAAAGATAGCATTGAAATTAGTGTTCCAGTATTCTTCTATTATTGCCCGTATCTTCTGTGGCCCTGAGTAGTGCATCTTGATATTCTGCTAAATTTTTCTTTCTTTAAGCTAATATTTCTTAAAATACCAGAAGTGTGAGACTAAAAGTTGTTTTCTTGAAGGAGTCCCATAATGTTTCCTTACTCGGTGTAAGTTCATTATGTAGTCTCCCTCTGAAGCAGAGAATATGATCATCCACCATCTTAAGAACAACTTATTAGAGGGCAAGAGGTGCAATTCTTTCAGTTTTGGGATTTTTTTTTTTTCCTGTCTCATGGATGTTTCCGCTATAGCCAAACGCTGCTTAAAGAAGTAGTGATGAGTTGGAAAAGAATGCACTCTCTACATAGTAAAGGATTGATTGCCATGTAAAACCTCTTAATATTATATCAGCTTGAAGTAATGCTGACTCTGCTCACAGCGTATGATGCCCCTGCCCATGGCAGGGGGGTTGGAACTTTAAGGTCCCTTCCAACTGAAGCCATTCTGTGATGAAGTACGCGTGAGGCTTGCAGAAGGTGGTGCGTATCTGAGCCCACTGGTGTGAAATCTTCAGCCAGTGTAGTTGGGTCGCTCACGCTGTGCAGCTGGCTTTATCTTGTATGTTCCCCTCTCTAGACTCAAAGGGAACAGGATTATTTCTCCCGGCTCATTTTTTGTCCCAAATAGTGAGGAGAGCGACAGCAGCAGTGGCTGGCCCAGGTAGTGAAAGGGCACAGGATTAGAGTTAATAGAATTGTTCTGGTTGGAACAGATCTTTGAGATGACCGAATCCAGCCACTAACCCAACACCACCAAGTCACTACTAAACGCTGTCCCTCAGCACCACATTTCCATGGCTTTTAAATCCCCCTTGGGATGGGGACTCCACCACTGCCCTGGGCGGTCTATTTCAGAGCTTTTCAGCCCTTTTTGTGTAGAAATTTTCCCTAATACCTAATCTCAACTTCTCTTGGTGCAACTTGAGGCCATTTCTTCTTGTCCTGTCACTTGCTACACGGGACAACAGGCCAACCACCTCGCTCCAGCCTCCTTTCAGGATGTTGCCAGGTTCTGTTCCTGTTACTTCTCCTGACGTTTTCTAGGCAAAATCAGTGTTGTGCTCCCCAAACTGTATCCTTGTTTTCCGGATACCAACTTACACCAGGGTTGCGTTTTAGCCAAGTTGCAGTACCCTGGGATACTTTACTGTAGGGCAAAGCCATGAATTTGTGCCTTGAAGCCTTTCAGTACCTGGGTGGTCAGTCCTATGCAGCCGGCATGGGAAAGCAGGCTGCAATTGCAGTGCTTCCTTCTGTGGGAGCGCTGCCATTCGCCTGCTGAGAGCAACCCTGTTAACGCTGTCTTCGGTTTCGCCTGTGCCGTGGTGAAACCGTTTGTTCTTAACATGGACAAGTACATGCTGAGAAGGAAATACACTTTTCTGGAAGAGGGCCTTTTCCACATGCGGCTCTGCTTTTCAGATTTTGCACAAAAATGATACTGTCTGTTTTAGAGGCTGAACTACGTCCCAGAAGGAGTTTTCATTGTCATTAGATAGGCAGTACAAGATCACAGGTCTTGGCTCCAGAAGAGGAGGTGGGGTATTCACACACCAGTGCTGATGCATCCCTGCAAGGTCTTGATCTCTTTGAGATTTAGATTCTGTTGGGGTCATGTGCCAGTTGGTTAGTGAATGAAGAAAGTAAATGGGGGGGGGGAAATGTCAAAGTCTGAGCACACGGCTGCTTACTACTGGCAGTTTGTCCCTATAGCGCGTAAGAAAGATGTCAGTACTTTACCGTTGAGTTTATTCAGGGTGGCTTCAGTCTGGCTGGATCCTCAAATGTGTGCGTGTTTTGCTAATTTACACCGCTTCTCTCGTAGGTACAACTCCAAGAGGAGACACTGGAGAAGGACCAAACTGGGCTTGTAAGAGAGACTGTCTCCTGGGAACTCTAATAATGCTTGTCTCCCTGCGTCAGATTGATACACCCCCTACAGTGTTCAGCTACCCCCAAGGGATTCCTGCCCTGGTGCTGGACTGCTGTCCCCAGTCTTCGTTTCTTTGTGTCTTTGTTTTATAAGCTAGGCTGGTATTGATGTTAACTGGGGAAAGCTTGCGAGTGATTTGCATCTGAAACAGGAAGACTCTTCTATTAGTGTTCTTTCTTTCAGGTATCATCATGCTTACTAATAAATATGGACCTGAATGACTTGGTTGGAATTATTTCATGTATATATGGTGGGATAGTAACAGAGGATAAAGGCTAACGTTACTGTGAATATAATCTCGCTTAGTGTGAGAACCCTTGTCGGCTCTTTTCAAGTAGAGCAAGCCGTGTCTTTTCACTTACTGTGAAGCAAAGGGTAGCAATTTTTTAAAGAAAAGGGTTAAAAATCAGAACTGATTTTAGAGGAGTTAATTTGAAGAAAATCTTTTATTAGTTAAAAGAAGGCTTTTAGAGGCAGGGAAGACTTGATTGTATGTCTGGTAGATGTATGAACTGTCACTCAGGAAAGTAAGCAGCATTGTCAGAATTTGCTGAACGTGTCTGTGTAGCCACTGCATTTTATGGGGCTGGAAAGCAAAGCACACTGGAAAAGCTCATGAGGTAAGGTGGCTTCCCATTCAAGGTGTGCTCTGCGGGGCGAGGGGGATCCAAACTAACGAAACCCTTTACAAAACCAAGTCAGTCTCCAGTCAGCACCTCCTCTTACCTCCTGCTTACACGTTGGACGCGTATATGTTCCCTGAGGCTGGCTCCATCACAGCTGCAGAGCCTTGACCTCACTGTTCTTTATCTGGGGTGGCCCACGGGATGGAGTGTAGCTGTGCCTGTCAGTCAGTCAGGCAACGTTTGTAAGTTAATGGAAGAGTGTGCCTGAACTGTGCGTGTTGAAGAGTGTGTGTGATGGCCCTGCGGGACTGGGCAATGCTGGGATGTTACATGCCCAGAGGGACTATAGAAATACTTGCCTAGGGAGCGGGAACACAAAGCTGAGAATAATCAGGGGTACTTGAGTGCCAAGACTCCCCGTCCTGCGACTGAGCAGCAGGGGCAGGGCTGCCCCTGGACACCCACCTGCGTCACCTGCAGGTGGCTCCTTGTGGGCCTCGGGCTGCAGTCGGCCGAGGATGGGCAGCTCCTTGCCCAGTGTGTGGCCAGCCCCTGTGCCTGCAGCACCAGGAGCTGCTCCCAGGTAGGACATGGGGCGGGGCAGCCCTTGGGGTTAAGTCCTGGCTGAGGAGTGGGTGCAGTGGAACGATGGGATGAAAGTAACTTTCACTTGGGAGGTAGGAAGGGGAAGCATACAGCAAGGACAGTGGACGGATTTAGCTCCTACAAAATGCAACACTCCTAGAGACTTTAGTACAGGATGTCTGCGTGTTCCCTAGAATATGTAATAACCTGAGTTTTCTCTGGAGCTCTGTTGGCTTGACCAAGTTGGTCCTGATGCCAGTCATGGGCACAGCTTAATTTGAAACATTGTCAGCAGAAAGGTAGTAACTCAAGATGTTGCTCAAAGGAAGAATTATCAGCTACTTTAAAAAGGGAGAGGAAAGAAGGGATTAATCTGCACAGCCATCGGTGCTCCAGCTGCCGTTCTCCCCAGGAGCCTGTGGAATGTCCATCACCTGTTTGCTGCAGGGACGTGGAGGAGGAGGCTGAGGGTTGGCACTGAGTCCCACTTGGCTGCTGCTCCTTTCCATCCTGCAGTGTGGCCCTGGGACCGATGCTCCGGTCAGCAGGAAGTACCCAAAGGTGTGAACCTGATCTCGGATGTGGCTGCAGCAAAGCCCAGCCTGAGACCAAGGGCTGTGAAGTGCTCTGGTGCTGGTTTTGGGGTTCACCCTGCTGTGGTTGCTCAGTTCCGGAGTGGCAGCTTCCTGAGGAAGTTTCAGGCTGTTACACCTTCTGCGTTGCTGCTTTTCGTGTTGGAGGTAAATAGATTTATCTCCTTCACATTACAATTCGTAGCAAATAAAGCCGGGCAGCAGCACATGCCAAGCACGTGGGCATCACAAATGTCCGCCTCGCTCACAGCCTCTGACAGTCTGCCTCCTAAGAGGTGCTGGAGGTTTCTGTGCAGACAGTTGGGATATTTACCAACTTCAGGACAATTCAGAGGTGTCTTCTAGTTTCTTTTCCTGTCTAGCAAGAGTCTAGTGTCTGGTTTGTTATCGGGGGAAGCAGTAAGTCACTGCAACAGGAAAGCAGCAAACAGCATTGCCAGAGATGTTTCAACGGAGGTCCACGTGCTGCAAACACTTTTACCCCAATGCTTTTTAAATCTCCTCTGTGCTCTTCTCTTTGAAGCAAGTGTTTAGGATATAACAGCTCTGCTGAGGATTGAAGACCAGCCTTCGAGCTCTGAGATCCACCCCTCATCTCTCCCTACCACTACTGCTGGCAGGTAGAGCTGCTCGCAGAGTTCATTTTTAATTGTGTCTGTCAGGACCTGGCTGAGGACCAAGAAAGTAATTTCATAGACTTGAGAATGGGAAGAGACACTTTTCTGCATGGCATTTGTGGGACAGCTTTCCTGAGCAATAGATTGAACTATTTATAAGATAGTCTCCGTATTACTATCATTACTGTGCTATTTTTATTAGATGGAAGCAGATTCTACCCAGGAGCTGCTTTGGAAAATAACCCCTTATATCATTTTTGCCCATTTGACTGAATCTACTTTTCAAATTAGACTTCAAGGGATACCACAAAGTAAATTTAGTACAAATTAAAATTGGGTTAAAATCAGTCTTCTGCAGAACCTTAACCAACACAAATATCTCTGGTTTTGAATGATTTCTGTGGTTCCTGTGACAGCTCTCTTAGCTCTCTCCTTCCTGTAAGAGTTGCAGAGGGACCAGGGATCTCTGCAGAATCGGACTGACACACAATAACTGAGACACCACTGTTAAAGAAAAAAAATAATTTGCATATTCTAGACCATTGATTTTGGTGGATATACTTCTGTTTTCTGAGCGAGAAGCGAAGTTAGATCTGATGGTGTGCTTGAGGAATGCTTTTCAAGCGTGTCTATATTTCCAAACGGACTGCCGCTCTGTGAGTATGAGAACAAACCACGTGAGGCAGGGCTGGGTGGCTGGAAGTGGTGTGGCGTTTGGGGCAAGCACGAGGTGCAGCTGCAGGAAGGGTATTGCTGGTCGAAGAAGATCCTTGTTTTGCTCTGTGGAGAGGAACCTTTGCAGGGCAGGCAAAGCAGAGACTGGATTTGATGAGTATGTTCTAAGGCCCCCCAGAGAAGCAGAGCTCTGGTCTTGCTGCTGTAGTGGCTATTTTGCCTCAGAGCAGAATATGGCTTCAAACCCATAACTAAAAGATGGGGGAAAAGCTGCCTTCAGGAGGTGTTGGTTAGCTGTTGGGGTGAGGCAAGCACCAAAAATCATTCAGCCATATTTAAGTGTAACAGTTGCCAGTTAAGTTTTATTTTCAAACTCAATATCGAAGTCCAGGTTTCCTGGTGGAGCATGACTAAGCTGCAGGTACAAATGCCAAGGAAGTGGCTCCTTCAAGGAAATTCTCACTAATTCTGCTGTTTACTGTGTCTTACTCAGAGGAGGATGTAAGAGCCATCCCACCCCCTCTCCTTGGCAGCACACTGCTGCAAAAATGTGACAGAGGGCTAACAGGTCAAAAAATACTTCATCAGACATGCATCCCCCTCTTATCAGAAGCACTTTGGTTACCAGAACTAAAGATTGCGTATGTTTTGACACCAGTGCTTTTCATGGAATTTGTACTGGTGTGACCAGGCTGATGAGAAGCCAGCCTGCTGTCCCATGGCACGGATGTGACCAGAGAAGTGCTGGAAGAAGTTGTATTGTCATAGTCTTTAATCTATGAAAGCATTACAAAAATGGTGTGGATCAGGCATTAAATCCATTGCCAATGTGGTTTCTATGTCTCCACTGCTGACCTCAGTGATTAAAAAGATCCCCAGACACATCTATGTGTCTACCCGGTCTCCTGGACTGGATGCTCTTCAATCACTGGATCCTTATCTGCTCATCTGGAGGCTGTTCTTCCAATGCATCATCCACTGCAGGCTGGATTGTTCCAGGGTCCAAGCAGCATTTCAGAGCACAAGCTGAATATATACACGGGCTTTGTTCAAGGTCTGTGAAACCCCCAGGCTCAAGTTCCCCTGAGGGAGTTACCTGTATGTCTGTCTGCATCAAGGTGCAAAATTATCTGTGCAGCCAGGCCAGAGATCATCCTGAGTCCCTGGGTCACTTCTGCAGACCCCCAGAAAGGCAGCTGAAAAAGCCAGAACTCCCCTCCAAAGCAAGAAGAGGTGTCTCTGCAGGGTCTGCTGCTCTGCAATGAGGAAGAGAAACTCCCCAGCTGCTGTCTGAGAGTCACTTCTCAAATGGGACTGCTATTTAAGGGAGCAGAAATGCTCTCATGCTGATGAAAAAGAGGAAGGGGCTGTTGTTTTTCTGACGGGATTTTGAAGCTGCCCTGGCCTTCAAGGATGTGAAAAGCAAGTTGAAACCAGCTGGGCAGAGCTCTATTTGATGCATAAAATGCAAACAGGCGAGCTGAGGCTTTGCCCTTTCCACGCAGTTACCCGTAGGGCCATGCTGCTGTGAGGATGTTTGTCAGAGTCATTTTTGAGCATGACCTCAGTAGCAACAACTTTTCCATGGTTTTGAGCAATGAATCATCTTTCCAGAGCTGCTTCTGGACTCCAGTCCCTACAGGAGCTGCCCTATGCCATCTCACTGGGTGTCCCTCCTGCTTCCATCTCCAGTGGGGCTGAGCATCCCAGGGTCCCCTGGACAAGGATCCCCAGGGAAGGGCTGCCAGGAGTTGTCTTGCACTTTGAATGACTTTTCAGGGCTCAGCCTCCTCTGGCAAAGCGGGTAATCCAGCTCTTAGGCTACTGAGAAACAGCTTTGTCTGTCAGAAACAAACAGCAACCCAGAGGATGCGCATGTGGCAGGGATCTGGGGATCTCACAGGCAGCTGGAGAGTGTTTGTAGCTCAGTGGTACAGTCTCCTTGGCTGTGCCAGCTCTCCCTGCTGGCAGAGAAGTGTCCATAAAAAAGTGTTTGAGGAGGTTGGTACTGAAGCCATAGTTGCTTCTCCATCATCAGCTCAGTGCCAGGCCTCTGGCATGGTTGTGAAATATTTAATTATATTTAATTATATTCTGCCAGTGTCTCCATCCAGGCACCTCAGGCACCATGACCGGTCCAACCTCACGGCACTGCTGGGAGCCAGGGCCTCTTTTTACAGGTGGGAGAACCAAGTCACCGAGTTGCTGCATGACCCACCTGATGTGAGTCCGTCTGCAGCCCAGGACAGGCAGCCCAAATGTCCACCCCTGGCCCCCAGCGTGGGACACCATCTCCCACAGTGGGTCAGCATCTCATAGAATGTTGCAGAAACAGCAACCTGCAGCAGGGACGGCCCATGAGCCTCCGCCGTGGGGCTCTGCTGGGCTGTGGCAAGGTGTCCCCATCAGCAGGAGCAGGGAGCAAAGCCCCCTCTTGGGAAAAGGCGTTTTTTTGGAAGGGCCATCCCTGAGCAGTGCTTCCAATGACCGTGGTTTCCTCACACGCTCATACCAGCGCAGTCACAAAGACTATGTGAGACCCAGGGTGGCCACAGTGCCACCATACAGGGGTTTAATCCCCACTTGGCCAAGATTTTGAGTACCAACCCTCACCAATTTCCCAGCTCCCTGCAGGCTCTTCTGGCTGCTCTTCAGCACAGGTTTGCAAGTGAATGGGCCAGGGGAGCTTCAGCGCTTTTGGAAGAAAGCAAATGCCTGTCTGACAAAAGTCCGGAGAGATGACAGACTTGAGGAGTACGGGGCTTTCTCCTCGGCCCCGCAGTCCACCCAGTCCCACCCTGCCCTGGCCTCTCTGGATGACTTACAGTTGTTGTTTGTGTTGTGAGAGCACAGCTGGGCCAAGTCCTCTTCCGAGGCTCCTGCCAGCTCCTTCAGCTCTGTGGAGGTGTCTGCCCTCAGGTACTGCCAAGCCTTGCGCCCGCTGTGGTCCCTGCGGCTGGTGTCCGCCCCGTAAGCTCCCACCAGCACTTTGATGAGCACCTCGTGTCCCTGCATTGCGGCCAGATGCAAGGGGGTGAATCCACCACTGGCTGTAGGGATGTTCACGTTGACAGGATAGCCCTTCTTCTGAGCATGGGAGATGACCTGGATGAAGTTCTCATAGTGGCCGTGCTTGGCAAGCCAGTGGAGAGCAGTGAAGCCTGTCACAAAGTCTTTCCTGGTCAGCAGGCTGGGATCCAGGTCCAGCAGCCTGACAATGTTGTCCGTATCACCCTGGGCCGCTGTCAGCAGCCACTCGTGCTCCAGGGGATCCAGAGCAAGGGACAGCACCTCTGAGCTCTGCTCGGGCTTCTGTTCTTGATGCGACCCTGCAAAAAGACTGCCGCTGTTGGATGTCTTCTGAGCGGCGGCAAACCGCTTAGTGCTGCCGGACCTATTGCTCTGCAGGAGGATTTCCTTCAGCTCCTTCCTCCGGCTACTGCCAGGGCTGATGGAGAGCCTGCCGGCAGTCCTACCCCAGCTCCCCAGGCTCTGGCTGCCCTGGCTGACGCTCCTCTTGGAGTCCATTTTCTGCAGTGAGTGGAAACGCACCCTGCTCCCCGTGGCAGCCGGCCAGAGATGAGACCTGCGGGCTAGGCTCCCCACTTGGGGCTGGGTGGCTTCCAAGGAGTCAAACATCCGTGCGATGCCAGCTACGCTCTGCTCTGCCGAGCCCTGCTCCCGCTCCCGCCGGGCCATGGCCACGCTCCTGTGGGGCTGGGAGCCCAGCACGCCACCGTGGCTCGCAGCTCACCCTCCCCTGCTCTCACCCCACACTTCCTGCCCCGCGTTAGGCAAAGGAGGAACCAGCTCTGCGCGGCGGCGGATCCGTGGCGCTGCCGCACTGCCGGGGCGGTGCAGGTGACCTTTGGTCCTGCTGTGGCTGTGGCTGTGCCCGGCACCCAGCCACAGGCCACCTGACCCCTGGGCTATGCTCACATCACAGAGAGAGAGTGTGGGGGAGTGTGCAGGGGTGTCAGGGAGCGTGTGGATCCATTGGGGTGGGCAGAGTCTCCTTTAGCTTTAGCACCTTAGCATTAGCAGCTAAGTAGCCGAGGTCTTAGGCTGCAAGAGCTAACCAAACATAAACTTTAGATAGGAGGCAATTCCAGAAGAATGAAGTAACTTCAGAAGGTGGTCAGCCCAGTGACATGTAAATTCCAGTCAGAAATCAAGAGACCACTGACCAGAATTAAATTATTAGATTTGGAGCTGGACTTGGGGATTGGGTGATGGGTGGAATAGGTATAATTTGAGAGCTGTGAATTGGGGTAGGGGTCCCTCTCCAGAGTCACCCAGCTCAAGCTATAGCAAAGAACTAATGTAAGACTAATTGGAAACCTTCACTTGGACTTGGCGTTCTCAGTGAGATCCTAAGGTTGGATCCTATTACAGTGTCTCTCATGAGTAAAACTGTAACACTGTTCCCAGGGACACTTCCTCTGGCCTCAGTGGCAGCCCAAATACCTGGGTGGCTTGCTGAGGCCCCTGCCTTGCAGCCACTCCACCCACCCACCCCAGATTGCCCCCCACCATTGCAACGCTTTTCCTTGGTGTCGTGCTTAGGAAGGCAGAGGTTACCACCCCAAGGGGCTGCTTTCCTGGTGGCCAGTGGGTCTAAGTGCTCGAGACCAGGGTCCAGTTCCGACCTGATGTTTCAGCCTGGTGGCATTTTGGCCTTCCTCTCCTGCTGTGTTTTACTTCCCAGCAAGGCCCTGTGCCTGCTGTTGTTGGCAACTGCAGCTGCCAGGAGTTCGTACTCTAATTTTCTTAGGAACCAGGACAAATTCTACTGTCCCAACAACCCTCAGTCTTGTTTTTCCTAAGGCCTTTCTCATTTATGACTCCTCAGACACCCATAGCATGGGTGAGCTGTCACCAGGCAGTTTTGTAGCTGATCATGCAGCGAAGAGCCTCGCCAGCCCCTTCTGCTCTCTTCCTTGCCTTCCTGAAGCTTTAGCCCTGCTCTAACCTGCGCTGGACTGCTCTGGACATCAGCCCTCAAGGGAGCTTTGCCTGTCTCCAACCACTAGGACCAGTTTTCCTATGTTGCGTGAGAAGCCGGCATCACCCCATAAATCCCGAATGACCGGTGGTGAAAACTTAATTGTCCCCTTGCTCCCCTTCTGGCGCTGCCTGGTTTTGTCACTGGCTGTTGGCGGGTTCTGCAGGCTCAGGGTGGCAGAGACTTTGACCCACACAGTGATGAGATCCTGGGGAACAGCTTAAAACACTTGTTGGGTGGCAGCTGGGGAAACAAGGAGGGAAATGAGGTGCTGCTTTGGGGGAATGAGAGCACTGACAGTGCAAACCGAAGCACCCATCTAGGGCCACCCTGGTCACGCCTGCATTAGAGGCTGGCTGCACTGGTGAGCTCTGACCCACTAAAACCAGGGTGCCAGCCTTGGGGGCTTTACTTGGGTGTCTTGGGGGCTGGGAAGATTATTTGCTTTGGGTAAGGCCCGAGTTTCCTCTCAGCCTTTGTTTGATGCGCCTGCTGCCATCAAACGAAGGGAAACCCACATGGCACCAGCTACACCCTGAAAGCAGCAGACGGGCTCATCCAGGCCCTGCCCGCCGGCCGGAGAGCTGAGCCCACAGCGAAGGGCTAGAGCGCGGCCGGGTAAGGGGCTGTACTGCCCCTGGACGAGAAATGGGCACAGTCACAATCCACCGTGTTCCCAGGTGAGCGCAAACCCCCCCGGCGGACCACAGTGCGTGTAAAGTGCACATTTTATTTTAACTAGCAAGTGATTTACTGAGTTTGGGCGACCTCAAACCTGTAAACCCAAATTATAAGCTCCAGCGCAGCCTCAGTGCCGCACGGCTCTGTCCCGGCCCCGGCCCCGGCCCCAGCCAGGCGCGCCGCCCGCGTTACTGGAGGGGCCACCGGACCCTCACGCAAGGTCCACCCGGGCTTGCCCTGAGGAGTCGGTGCGGGGGAACCCATTGTCGTGCTGGGAGCGGGGCAGGGGGAGGCCGCGGTGGCAGGCAGGGCACAGCCGGGCTTCAGGCAGGAGTCGGCAGAGCTCCGGGGGTAGGTCGGGGTCCCGCT
>VWZK01005713.1:486733-518908 GCA_013396935.1 Baryphthengus martii | reverse complement strand
GGGGGTCCTGCCCTGCCGGTCCCTCCGTCCCTGGGCCCTGCCGCGGCTGCTGAGGGACCCGCATCGCAGCCCTGCTCTGGGCGGGCTTACCTAGGGCTGCGGGCCCCTCGCCGGGCCAGGGTGCGCTGGTGGGCAGAGCGCTCCTTGGCATCCCCGTCTCTCCAGGGATGCTGTTCTCCTCCCAAAGAAACCGACATCCCGCGCCCATTCGCGCGTGGTGCGGGGAAGGTCGCCCCTCCCGCACCGTGTGCGGCGGCGGAGTCTTCGCCAGCCATCGGCGCCGCATCCCCGCTGCGCTTTGTCCCTCAGGGTCCCCCCCCGCGCGGTGTCGTCCCCGGGCACACCTGCCACCACCCATATTCGCCTTGCGTTGCCAGCATAGTGCAGAGCTCTGTGTGCCTGCGGAGAATTATCCAGAAGAGGAGCAGAGGGAGTTGAGCCACCTCTGTGTTTGCTGGAGAGGTGCTAAGGAGGCATCTGTAACGCGTTTGCAAGCAGAAGCGTTTTGGCTGTGATTTGATAGGCTTCCAACTTTTATGTCCATGCGTTAATACAGAAATACTACTTGAGATGAATGCTTGCTGGTTTGTCTTCAAAGCAGTAGAGTTTAGCATGGACTCGATCTTGTTGAACGGGTAGATGTAGCCATTCCTTGCCAGTTCTTGGTGTTATTTCCTCTTGGACATACCCAGTGCCTTATGTGTGACTGCCAAGGTATGTCGTGACTCACTTGCTGCCTTGTCTTTTAAAGAAATTGAGCATTAGGCTTTCCTAAGATAATGTACAGGAGTTCCAGACATCTGTTAGTGGCCGGGAATGAATTATGATACAGCACAGGCTCTCTTTGGAGGCAAAAGGGAAAGCTACTTGTGAGACAGACATGAAATTAGTGTGCTGCAAATTGAAAGTGTCTTTGTCCAGACAGATAACTTGTCTGCCCAGGTCTTGGGCATCCGGTTGTGGCCAGGGTTCGTGGAGCAGTCAGCCCTAACACCCTGGTGACGCAGAGGGCTGCTCTGTGTGTGACAATGAGGTTAAACACGTGTGAGAGCTGGCTCTGGGTATGTGGAGGAGTTGGGGGTCACCACCCTGACTCTGTCCCACCAAACCCTTGATCTAAACCTGCATTAATTGTGGAGATGGTTGATGAAAAACTCTCTCATCCTGGGTGTGCAGGGCAGCCCATCACCACTGGGCTGAGGCCCTTCTGTTCTCTGTCAGCATGGAGGGTGCAGAGTTTAAACACTGAGACCCATAGGGCATGTGTCCACCCTGCCCCCTGGGGATAGAGGACGGGTGCAGAGGACAGACTTGCTGTGCTCTGTCTAACTCTCAATCTCTGTAGCGCAGGCCAGAAGAATTATTAAGACTGCTGATCGTTAGGTATTTTTTAATTGTTGGAGGAGACTTCTCCTGGGAACGTATCCAAACAGCGTGGCATTTCTGCAGCCCTTTGGCAGGCACATAAAGAAATGTAATCTTCAGAGCTGTCAGAATTTGAGTTTTCGGAAGCACTTGACCATTTGTGAATGTTGAATGGCTGAGTGATGCAATGTGCCTGAAGAGCTTCGGTGGGACTTTTCTTGCTTTCCATGGTGGCCGATTCAGAGCTCTCTCTCTCTCCCACTTTTCTGATGTTTTTCTTTTATATGCGTCCTGACGCTTTGTTATCAGCAGAGCAAGGAGAAGAACTAAAAAGTCTTTATCTACACTTTACATTTCTGCTCTGCATATATCTCGTGGTGAATGCTTATACTGTCTGCTGGATAGTTCTCATTGCATAAGAGAATTACACACTCGTACAAGTGAGAAGTCACTGGGACAAGTGTTGCTCTCACTTGCTATTTAATCAAAGCCAAATGCAGTCTGGGGAAGTGGATGCCACCATGGTCATGAGAAGGGATCTGATGATGTTCTGCCTTAAAGATGATGTGAGAAACTGTGGTGTGGAAACCTGAATTCAGGATCTGCCTTGCTTTGGGATTTGACATTTGACTTCTTGTGCAAGAATGGTCTCAGATACGGAGGTGAACCCCCCAGGTCTCAGCTATATGGGGTGGCAGAGGGGCGGGAGAGTGGCTGCTGTGAGCGTCGGCAGTGGTGGTGGAGCTCTGGCAACATTAGTGGATTTGGTTTTTGAGGGCTGGTGCTGTTTGGAAATCCTCTGAAGGGTGTCGCCAAGGCCCTCGTGTTTGAAATGATTCTCATCTGGGGAGAGGTGGGAGATTGTGTTGGAAGCACTAAATGTCGGCTGTCCATGTCCGGAACAGAAGCAGTCTTGTCAAGTAGATGCAGAAGAAGTATTGTGCTGCAGTCTTTGGGAGGATTTTCTTCTTGTGCAGCCCCTGTTTGGACAGTGGGTCCCTTGGGTTCAGAGCTGTAGAATTCTTTATTTGCCTTGCTCTGCCTGAATATCACCAAGTGGAGGCTTTTCCTTTGCCATCGTGTCCTTTTTCATCGTTCCTTTAGTCCAGGCCACCAGAAATGGTCCTGAGTAGGCAGTGTTGGCATTTGCAGTGAGCAGCAGCATTGCCTGTCTCGAGGAGGATGCTTAGCTTTATCTCCACAAAGCGGTAACAGCCTCTCAGGGCTCTGGGGACGTCGGGAGGTGACAGCGCTGTACCTGCGTGTCACGTAAAGCAGATCAAGGCAGAGACACGCACATGCAGCAAGATTTTCCTCTAATCGTTTTCTCATCCCAAGGCCCCTGAAATGCTTCAGTCACCTGGAGTCTAAATCTTGTCCCTTTTATGTGAACTAATGTGCAGTGCTTTCAGGCTTGGGGTCATTTATTATAATGTCTTGGTATTTTCCATGTATTTCTGATAGATCTCTGTAAGAATTAAGAGTAGGCAGCAGTGGTTTCTGCAGCACGAAGAAGCCCTAATGAAAGGTGTGTAAATCCTCTGAAGACAGGAAAAAAAATAAAATAACCTCTCCAAGTGGCTACTCCTTTACTTCCCCTCTGCAATTGCCCTGCCTGGTAATGCAGCAAGAGAGCGTGTTGCTCTTTTTGTTCTTTTAATCATGTTTGTGGCAAACACGCTTGGCTTCCTCCCGAGCAACAACAGCCTATTCTATCCTAGGGAGGTCACTTTGTGTATACGGAGGAAAAAAAGAAAGGCATCTGGTATCTTGGTGTGGTGCCAGTGTTCACACTGGCTTCCCAGAGATCTCATCTTTGTCTTCGTTCCAAGAAGATGCTAACCTTAAAATAGAGAGTACAGGAGGACTCTCAGGCATCCAGCGCTCAGTGATGCTCGTGGAAAAAACCTTCATGCAGACTAGTTCAGCCTTGCTTACCTTGTTGGGACCTCTTTATACATTTAAAATTTGACCTGAAAGATTGGTTTTGAAGATCAATAATGAAAGATGGCAAAAAGCTTATAAGCTTAACGTATTCTCCTTTGGTTTTGGACAAGGTAATCCAAATCTCCATGTCCTGTACAGGCAGGATGACTAATTGCCGTGTTCATGTGTTGTTTATGGTGATGCTGTTTATATATAGCAGCGTTCTGGATACAGAGGAACCACTTGGTGTGTGAAGACTGGTCGGTGACTTGCACTGTTTCTTGATGGATCAGATAGAAAATGTTACTGTTCTTTCCACAGGTTTGGTAATTGCTGACAATTTTCTGATGTGCATCGTGACCAGTCTGACCTTAAAACATTATTTATTTCTTTATTTATTTTCACCACATCTGATTGCTTGATACCTTGGCCAAGCAGGCGTTGGATTTTCAGCTGGAGTAGCACAACATACCTCGTGGCTGTGTACTTGATGTGAAGGCTCAGCTGCTTTAACTGGAAATCAGATTTTGCAGTACTCGTTTCCTGGCCTGTAGCAGATGTGGAGTGTGGTTTAACTGCATTATCAAACCACAGGTGACTAGAAGAAGAGGCTACAGGAAATGACTTGCAGGCTGAGTTCTGCACGACAGTAAATGCCTCCTCTTAGCTGACAGTGGCTTTAACTTCTACCATTTATGTTGTTCCATCTGGATCACACCTATATTTAGGGATGAGGAGAAGATTTGTTCTTAATGAGAGCCTACACTCCCACCCACACTTCCTGGGGAGAATAGTGTTCAAACAGTCTTCCAACGGTGCAGTTTTAAGGCGGAGTATTAAAAATATATTTGATATTTCTCCTTCCCCAAGGAGGAGTCTGTCTGTGGTTCTCTTTCGCACCTTTGCAGACTCTGTCTGTCCAACTGTTCTTCACCGGGGCCGTGGTGCTCTCACTGCAGGTCACACACTGCCATAAGATATGCCCGTGCTGGGTTTTTGTTTTGGTGAGAGCCCTTTAGGAGAGCTTAGGTGTGTCGTCACAAATCTGCGTGCCTGATAGTCTCCCTTTCTTCTGCTTTGGCTGTTAATTTATGCATTATTGGGCCTCGGAGCTGCATCCTCAGAGGGCGAAAACAGAATATGCTGGGGAACTCGAGCGCCTTGCTGATGAACATGTCGTTTGGAGGCAAGGTGCTCAGGAATTAATGAAGCGCCATATTTGGTGAACATCTTGGCAGGAAGAGTCAGACTAATACACAAAATATGGCTAAGGGGAAACATATTTACACATCGCAGGGTGGTAAATATGGTTAATGGCTGAAGTGTGTTTGGAGCCTCATATCTAGAAAAAAAAACACAACAGCAAACCAGTAACAAGGCAAGTAATTGTACTCTGACAGGCTGCTGTAGTAAATGCAGTCCTTGGGGATGTTTTCTTAGTCTAAAATACCAGTGCCATTAACAGAAGAGGGAAAACCAGTATGGCTGTTCCTATAAACAGGCTCTCAAGATATGTGGAAACATGACTCTGAAAGAATAAGTTAAAAATTGCAGCCTATAAACAATTGCCTTTTGGCTGTAGTATTTCTCGCAAACTGGTGATGTCCCTGAAAGGCCAGAGGGGAATTCTCAATGTTTGACACTAAAATACATGGTTAAGAAAAACCTTTGCTCCTTAGAGGGAAATACCTTTTTTAGGGGCTACACAGAATCACAGAATGGTAAGGGCTGGACAGGATCTCTGGAGATCATCAAGCGGGATCACCCAGGGCAGGCCACACAGGAACATATTCAGGCAGGGTTTGCAAGTCTTCAGAGAAGGAGACTCCACAACCTCTCTGGGCAGCCTCTTCCAGAGCTCTGTCACCCTTATAGAAAGTAAGTTTTTCCTCATGTTCAGGTGGAACTGCAGGAGGGCAACTTTCCAGTACAGACACATACACGGGGTTAGCACTGACTCCCCATTTTGCATGATGCCTCAGCCCGTGGTTTATTGCTGTCTGTTGTGCAGGTTTGGAACCCTGAGTGCCTTGGCATAGATAGGCCTTTGAGCAGTGGCCGGCTGAAAATTCCTGACCCCCCTCAAGAAGCAAGCGGTCGTGCTGGGTGTGGAGCAAAGCGGGAGCAGGAGCAGGAGCCGGGCTTTTCCACTTCCCAGGGTGGAAAGGGGCCACCTGGCTGGGGAGACTGGGTTAATGGTGTTGGGCACAGGAGGGAGCAGGGCATGGGGTTTGGGTACCTCCTCCGCTCCCAGTGTTTAAACCCCCATTCAGGTTCCCTTCTGACTGGGCTGCGTAGTTAGGAGCAGCTTCAGTGTCCGGTTCTGGATGATTTTTCTCAGCATTCTTTTTTTCCTGTTCAGTTCCTAGCTTTGAAAGATAACTCTGAAGTTCAGTTAGCAACGCAGAGCTGGAGAAGACCTGATACCTTGCACGGATGCCCATGTGAGCATCTTCCTTGCAGCTTTCTCCCATGATCCTGAATTTTCTGGTGCTAATGGCTCTTTTATAGGTTTAGAAAGACTCCTATTGCAGTCTGAGATTTTCATCTTTGCAACAACATGGTAGACATTGCTGTGTTTGATAGCTTGAAGAGTGTATTCTCTGCTGGTTCTGTGCTACAGCACTTGAGCTTTGCAGACACTGTGTTTGGGTTGTTCATTTACTAGGCTCTAGGTGTGTTTTTTCTAACTTTCTAGCTAGTTTTTGTAAGCTGAACTACATGTGAGTTACGATTCACTTCATGTGAATTGTAATAGACTTACAGGAGGAGGCATCATTCATAGAATCATGGAATGGTTTGGGTTGGAAGGGACATTAGAGATCATCTCGTTCCAACCCCCCTGCCACAGGCAGGGACACCTCCCAGTCGACCAGGTTGCTTCAAAGCCCCATCTGACCTGGTCTTGAACACTTCCAGGGATGGCGCATCCACAACTTCCCTGGGCAACCTGTTCCAGCGCCTCACCACCCTCACAATAAAAAATTTCTTCCTAATATCTAATCTAAATCTCTCCTCTTTCAGTTTAATGTATCATTAATACATTCCTTTGCACAGGGTGTTCTTGGTGATTTCAGTATAAGATGAGACTTGAGCGTCTGCGTCATTTCTCAATAAACAAATGTTTTGCCACTTCTTTATTTCAGCACCTGGGTTTGGCTACATGTTTTGCACAGTTTAGTATTTTTCTGACAGGGCTGTCGTCTAATGTGGGGCAAACAAAAGGTTCTATTTGTGCTGCCTGGATTTGTTTTGGAGAAGAGGGAGCACGCTGACGTGATTTACAGTATACATGCAAATCTCTACTTGGACTGTGCAGCTGATTCTGCTTGAAGGGTCTTAAGATTTTATAAAGATGAGTGTATTTTGCTTGAAAATGACCCAAGTATTTCATTGTCTTGCAGGGCGAAGGCTGTCGTACTGTCCCGCTTTCCGGACATGTAGGATTTGACAGTTTGCCTGACCAGCTGGTTAATAAGTCAGTTAATCATGGGTTTTGTTTCAACATCCTGTGTGTGGGTGAGTATTTCCATGTTGGGAAGTTTTCTTGCTGGAAAGAAGACTGCAGCTGGATGTAGCTTGTAGGTGACAGTGTTAACAACGTAGCTTTGATTTAAATTTCCTCAACCGTTCTGTCTATTTTCAGTAACAAAATTTACTGGTGCCCTGGGAAACCCCTACTGGGGTTATGCAGTATGGCTTTCTACCAAGCAGTGAACCATAGAAATAAAATGCTTAAAATCCCCTTTTATTATGATCTTTATTTTCCTGCTGTGTTTGAATGCCATGTTTTTAAAAGAAAATAGATACTCATGCCAGGGAACTTTGTTCTGAGGTCTTGTTTGGTTAGGTATTGAATTATTATTATAATTATTTTAACAAAATACCAGTCATGCTCCTCTTAAATCACTAAAAGCTGTTTTTTTTCTCCTCCCTTCTGTGCATACTTGAACTAAAATAGTGTCTGGCCAAGCCTTAGCTGGTCAGACGATTATCCTGGCTGCCGTGTGGGACGGATCTCAGCTGGCGCCTGGCACTGCAGCGTCCTAATGTCTGTCCCTGCAGCATCTGCCCATCTCTCAGGTCTTCCCCATGGTTAGGATCCTGAATGGTCTCTCCTCAGAGGCACTCCTGGGTAACAGAAGTAAAATCTTGTGTGCCTTTGGTATAGGAGTTTGGTAAGGTGGATAAGGAAATTAATCATAGGGGATTAATAATTACCTGAGGGGACAATTATTTTGGTTTACTGATGCCAGTACCCTGTCTGGCAGATGCTTCTGGCAGTGCCTGGAATGACAGATGGCAGAGCTGCAGCTGTGGGTACCTCCTGGGGACTCATCTTAGCTGGTGGTGAGCTCTGCACCCACACAAAGGTTGTCTCTTCCCCTCCCATGAGAGATTCAGCGCATGGTATGGATCTGGTGTTTGCCCAGCACAGGGTTAAGTCTGAGACAAGAGGAGTAGATCGAGAAGAGAGACGCTGAGCCCTGGTAAATGGAGCTGAGAAGAAAACTTTCTCTGACAGTGTCATTCCTGTGAGATGGTAAACTTTGCTGACAAGTGGAGGTCACTGTCAGGCTGAGTGATTTCCACTGTACGTGAATGTGATATGACCTAGTGAAATTCTTGTCCCAAAGACTGAAGTCTGAAAGTATTTCTTTTTGCACTTCTTGAGCTGCTGTGGTCTTTTTTTCTGTAAGTTATAGGTCTAGCAGTGGATGCCTCCCGTGGTTACGTGATCACTTTGATGTGTGGAGAGGAGTGGAATGCCTCGGCTTTCCTCTCTGTGGGACAGAAATGGAATGCATTAATCCCTTGTTGATCTGAATAACAAGGGCTCACCAAGATCGATGTGCATTAGTTATTAATGTCAGTCTTTTATGCATAGAAATAGCACAGACACGGTCAGTCTTGTAATAAAATGTATAGAAAAATTTAATAAGCTTCATTAGAAAAAGAGTTGCAAATCTTGAGTTGAGAGGTGAGGCATTAAAATGTTTTTAAGAGTGGTCTGGTGCTTCTGTTAACTGTGGTAGCAAAGGTAAACTCTTAAACATCCTGGAGAAAGAAAAGAAAAAGTCCCAGAGTCCATCTGCCACTTTTTCTGTTGGGTCTCCTTTGTACAGCAGGAGCTTGGGGTGAAAAATTGCAAGAACAGAGAGCAAATGAGGACTGGAGCCAACAAAACAACGAATAGATGAAGTGATCCCATAGGTCACTAAGCATGATAGAAACACATTTAACTGTTCCCCATTTTCCAGCTATATCTGGCATCTGTTGGAGGAAAAATCCAATAAAGTTTTGCTGTGCGCCGTACTGGACCTGCGCCACCAGTTCCTCCAGCTCCCGGTGGAGGAGCCAAGGAAAGCTTCAGAAATGACTCTCAGCAGCACGGCCAGAGTGGAGGAATTTTTAGCTCTTATGCTGAAAGCTGTGTCCCCTTTGAGACTAGATCCAAAGCTAGAATAAATGAGCAAACCTCTCATAAGAAACTAGAGGTTGTGGGTAGTTTCCCTGATGTTTTGTTCCTCAGCACAACCATTTTCTTCCTAAAGTTTCCATGATAAAATATTAGTTGCCTCTTAGTTCAGTGCAAAGGCTGGAGAAGTAATTAATGGCTGAGACCTTCTATGCTGACTGTATTTCTTAGTGAGATGGGAGAAAGAAAGAGGAAGAATAAGCTGCCATTTTTAATGTAAACTTTCTCAGTTTTGGCTGACCTTCCACTCTTCCAGGATTTGCAGAGGATTTGTTCTAAGCACCCTGTTCAGTGCAATGAGAAACAGCTATTTTGTGGCAGAAATACCTTCTCTTTTTCTGAGGGGCTGTACCACAGCTGCTCGAGGTCTCTCACTCCAAATGAAGGACCCTCACCAGCTGGGGAGGGGAGTGATGTGCACAGGTATCTTCATTCAGAGCTGCCATCTGCTCTCCAGCAGGCCGCTTTCCGGGGGTTGATGAGCTGTACAGCCTGGAAGATGCCCAACGGTTGAGTTTGTGGTCACTAGTGTAACTAGCTGAGGAGAAAACGTGTTTCTCCAACTAGAAAAGCCATTGGTCTCCTCAGCCCTCTCCTGCACCTTTGGTTCCCTGGGGTGGACCGCAGTACCTGGGAGCACGGTAGTCCTCTGATGTGCTTCAGCTTCTTTTGTGAGCCCATGTTGGTCCTCTTGCCCCCGCAGCCCAGCCTTTGCCTCGCAATGGGGGAGTCGTGCAGCATCTCTGTGCGCCTGTCAGATGAAAAGAGCTATTTTTTCCTCCCTCCATGAGAGATGGCCTTATCGGGCTGAGCTGCCTCAGGGCTTGCCTCAGCAAACCTGCTACATTGGATTAGCTCCCATTTCTTCACATGAAAGGGCTGTGCATACGTGTACATTTTCTTTAAGATTGAGTTATTTGCTCTCTGGAGCCATGGTTGTTAATCTTGTGAAGGACAGGTGTTGCTGTCTTTTGAAAGGATCCTCTTGTGAAAACTGCTCCATGCCTTTGAACAGGGAAATACTCCAAGGGCTCCTCTGTGTTCCCACAGAGTCGATTGAGGATGATAGGACTGGGGCCTCTTAAATCCTGAGTGCTGTGGAGAAGGGGGCCGGTGAGTAGCTGTTTGTTGTTTCACTTAACATGTACTAGGGAAAAGCAAATTCAATTGCCAGGCGCAAAAAAAAGAGGTACAGCTTTGTGGGGTATACTTCAGCTTATTGCTGCGGGGTGCGTAGGATGCCGGAATTGCTCTGGAAGGAAGAAGCCGTGAAGGTGCTTTCAGCACAATGATACCTGTTTTGCTGTGGGCAGTTGGGAACTTCCTGAAGGAAGGAGCATTTGCTGTGGGTGCAGTTTCTTCTGTTTCTCCACCTTAGGTGCTGGCCAGTGTCAGAGACAGGTATGGTAGCACCTCCCTTCCATCTCACCCAGAATAGCTGGCGTTGGGTGGCCCTCGTGCTGGTTGCCAGCACAGCGTGATGTGTCGCTTTGTAGTACCGACGGTCGGGTGGCTCGCTCCTTGCAGCGCTGTGCTCGCCGTCTCTTGGCACGGGCTCGGCCTGGTCACTGCCCGAAGAGCCCCAGAGAGAGTGCGCCATGTCCTGCCCAGGTGACACAGGGAGGGCAGTCTGGTCCCAGAGCAGAGGATCTTGGTGGAGTGGCTGCTGGGAGGGGAGTGGTGTTTGTCCTGGATGAGGCTTTTCCAAGTGGTGCCACTGCCCCGTCAGTGAGGTATTTGATGAACTGAACTAGAGCACTGAAGACGCCGCGTGCGTGTGTGGTTGGAGCAGGGAGCGTGTCTCAGGAGAGTGAGAGGAGGTATGTGGAGCCTGGCACAGTGTCTCTAGCCTGGCAGGCTGTTGGATGTTAAGAGGGGATGATGCCTTCCGGGTACCAGCGTAGCGTTGCTGCATGTCCACAGCCTGACTGGCGTGGTGTCTCTTGCCATTTTTATTTTTTTTTCACATCTCTGAAAATTGTCAGACTTAATAGTAAAAACCCATCCCATGACAAAAGGCACAATGCTACAGCTTTTCAGGAGCTGTCAGAGCTTCCTGGAGCAGAACTCTTAACAATAAAGGTCACCCTCCCTGCCCTGTCTTCCCCGCAGCGCTCTGTCAGCCCGCCTTCGAGAGCAGACCACTGCCGAGTTGCATAATCCTCAGTACGGTTTGGGAGATCAAATCATATAAGCCTGACATCAGGAAATAATCTCCCTGCCAGGGACGCCTCTCACTCAGTTTGCGTACACCGCTGCTTTTCCACGGTAATTCTGCCTCCCTTAATCCCCATTCATAGTTTCTGCTTTTTGGAGAAGATTCCAGCACTGTCGGCACAAACACGCACAGACTACTTGTCCTTTTCATCAGACCATCTGTTCCATCTGGACTTCTGTCCTTACAGGAAGCAGTTGGCACCACTCACATCTTCCAGCCAGCAGAAAGTTGCCTCTGTGTGAGGCAGAAACTCCCAGGAGATTCAGAAATCCTCCCTTCTGTCATTTTGCCTTTCAGAGTAACACTTCTCACTAGCTCTGGTCATATTTAACCCAGCAAACACTTTATTAACATCTTCAATCTTCTACCATCCCATGTCACTCTGTCAGTGTTAACACTTCTCTTAGCCGAGACAGTCATTCCTCTCTCCTGCACCCTCCTCTGCCCCGTCAGGCTTTAACGCCGCGCCGTGTCAGGGAGGTTGCGTGGTGCGGGGACGGGTGTATCTGCTGGCTGAGTGTCATTTCTGCTGTGCAGACTTCCCTTCTGAGGCACCAGTTAGCGGCTGGGTGTTTTGTGCTTTAGACACGGAGCTGTAGGTGTTTGGATGGGTAATTCCCACCTAGGGAAAAGTGCTTTACAAGTTCAGGTCTTCTTCCCCTTCCAACAGGAAAACTTCAGTGTGGGAATTCAGAGTTGCCTTTGTTAGCCTCATGTAGCTGGCACGAGGTGGAATATAAAAGCATGTTCTGTCTTTAAAATTTACCTGTGTCTCTCACGCACTTCTCGTGGCCCCTCTGACTTTTAGTCACTCCTGCTGGAAACAACACCTCCTTTAAGTAGGCAGTGAGGAGCAGGTTCAGGATGCGCTTAAACAATAGTCTTGGCCTCGCATAAACACCTTTCTCCCTGAAGAAGGAGGGAAGCAGAAGCGAGAGGCGGCTTACAGGGTGTTTTGTCTGCCCGGAAGCCTGCGTGATTTACCTACGACCTCGGGTATCCGCTGCAGAGAGCAGCTCCCTGCCCTGGTTGCCACTGCTACTCCCCTCATGCCCTGACCTGCAGTCCCGGAGGCTCAGGGCACAGACTGATGGATCCCACCCTGCTCTGGGGCCCTCTGGGCTGTGGGGTGGAGAATGCAGGGCAGCGTCACAGGAGAAGGCTTTGCAGGCTGGTTTTGTGGGTGATGCTCGATCTCCCCTGTCCTGAGACACCCCCCCCATCAGAGATCCTGGCATTCATGGCCAAGCAGCCAGCTGCCTGCTCTGTCCCACCCATCCCTTGGCAAGGGCTCTGGAAACACTGCAGCTTTCTCAGGCTGTTTAGGTTCTTGTCTTTTTTCCTACTACTCTTTTCCTGGAATCCCTGAGAAGGGCCTGGCAGGTCACACAGGCTCTCTGCTGTTAACCCTCTAAATCCCCATCCAAACCGTGGCAATGCTCTGGGCTGCCGTGCTCTGTGCACCTGCTCCCCATTTGAGGCAAATGGTTTCCCAAAAGCCCAGACTATGAGGGTCTAAGTGAATGAAGGGCTTGCTGTGATCAGCCAAGAGTCTTCTGGATAGTCCAGCTCATTCTTCCGGTGACAGAGATAACCTTGTGCTTTGCTGGGTTCCCTTCCTCAAGCCGGTACACTCCAGCCAGTGGGGTTGTAGATACAGATAGTGCATCAACATGGCACCAGGGATTGCTGCAGCACCAGTTCTTGGTGCTGAGTCCCTCTTATAAGCAAGATTAGTGCGAAGAGCAACTTGGGCTTGTGGCTGTTTTGGCCAGAGCTGGCATCGGTTAGTGGTGGAGCACAAGGTCTTAGCTGGCTCCCTGGCAGCTCTGCAGCTCAAGGTGTTAACTGACTTTCAAATGTTAATGAATCTTGCTGCCTCCAGAAGGATACTTGATAAATGATCCTGGCAATCAGAGATCGCTCAGTTCCCAGAGCAGTGGATGTTTGCCCTGCCCTGCCTGTCCTGTACTTTAGCCTTGAGAGAAGTCCATTCTGGGGCCACGAGTGAGGAATTTGCCTGCTTGTATGGGTGAGGCTGAGAGATTTGGATGGGGGAGGAGGGGAAGAGCTTCCCCTGGTTGAATTGGTCATTTCATGCAAGTTTGGATCTGTTGCAGAGCTCTAAACCTACACAAATAAGAAACTCTTTTCATCTAAGGAAAGTTGGAAAATGATGAAGCTGTCGTGGTTGGGAGCTGAGGGCTCGGGAGGGAGGGGAAGGCTGCTCCAGCCAGCCAGTCTCCCTGTGGTCCCACAGCGGGCTGGAGGAGCAGCCTTCGCAGTGGGTGGGGTTCAGCTGGCTCCTGAACTTTCAGCAAAAGCCATCGGAACAGCTCAGAAATCACTGTTTCCCCAAAACGCAATATCTCTCACAGGGCAGAAACCAAACTGCTTACAGGTTTAGCACGAAGTCAGGTCCTTTGAGCTGGGAAAGCTGGCTCTCTTCTCGGAGCGTGGTAAGGGGGGCTGTGTCATGGAGTGAGTGCACGGAGGGATTTGGTTTGTTCTTTCTGGGACGTATCTAAAACAAATTTTAAGACTTGGTGTCTGGGATTTTTCTCTTCATTCCAGATAAGGAAATCGTTCCCTCTTGATAGATGGAATCCAGATAGCCATTCAATGCTGCAGAACTTTTGGAAGCAGATTTTGAAGTATTGTATGGCTTGTGTAGCCCCTAGGTTGTGGACAGCAGGTATCACAGTAAATGACCCCTCCCAGTCTAGAAGGCTGACCCCCCAGTTCAGTCTGTTGTGGGTACAAGAAGCCAACTGCACAACTTGCTGCAGGACTGGAACCAACTCTCAGTGTTTCTGCACCGAAGGAGGCTGCTCAGGAGCTGCTTATTAGACACATACTGATCTGGAGCAGCTCCTCTGGGGGAAATGGCAATGAGCCCCATTCCCCCTCCCACTTTTTAATGAGAACAGCATCTTCTGCAGCGTAGTTGTGGGTTTCTGCAGTATCTGAATGATACTTTCCCCTTCGCCTTTTCACCTCTTTCTTTTCATCTCTGTTTTCTAATGAGATTAATGGTCATTAGACTGTGAAATGTAATTTGCCCAGAATACAGACCTCCCTTTGTACATGGCTTTCTGCTTGCCAGGCGATCCCTTTGGAGCATGACATCTGCTTTCATCTGCTACAATTTCACCCCTGTTAATGTTTGGAAGCTGGAAGGCCAAGCCGTATTAATATTCAATAGAACATTCTGACTTTTTTTTCCTCCAACAGGGGAAACTGGCCTTGGTAAGTCCACCCTCATGGACACGCTTTTCAACACCAAGTTTGAAGGTGACCCAGCATCTCACTCACAGCCTGGAGTGCAGCTGAAATCCAATACCTATGACCTGCAGGAGAGCAACGTCAACCTCAAACTGACTATTGTGAGCACAGTGGGCTTTGGAGATCAGATCAACAAGGAGGACAGGTGAGTGAAGGGAAAGAAAGGGTGTATTGTGACCTGGTTTTCTCATGCAGAGTCTCTCCCTGTGCCCTACTTGGACCTGACTGCACTGTAAAATTTTCCTCCTTCCTTCTTCTGAGTTGTCCTTGTCACCTCTTTGGGATGGCACAAGGAGAAGAGAGGACAGAGGCTGTGGTGTATCAGCACTGCTTCAGCTATCAAAGCAGCTTTTCTCATGCAGTCAGAGCTATATCTGGCCTGCTGGCAGCCTTCTGCCCAAATTCACCTGGTGGGGAGAGCAGAGAGCATCTGTGCTTGTTTCTTTGTGCTGTGCTGACCGCAGCCTTCCAACCAAACCACAAGTGTGGTCTAGTGACCGTTTGGCTAAAGAGCTGCTTCTGGCAGGGCTCCTCCCTCTTGCCAAAGAGAGCACGATAAATGTGCAGTGAGATACCCTGGGGAAGGACCTCTGGCAGCTCACGCTGGAGCGTGGCCGTTAAGGGGAGCGTGGCAGTTAAGGGGTGGGCAGTTCCACCAGACTGTCTTGATGGTGCATCCTTACAGAGGCATTGCAGATGGGATTTGCTTTGTTATGGGTCTGTTAGATTTTATTTTTAGTTCAAGGTGCGCTGACGTCCTTTAGGTTTTGAGTCTGAGAGGCTCTGTACTTCAGGTGGCCTTGTAGGGGAGTTGCGGGGATTTCCTGCCCCAGAGCCCTGGGCAAAGGTGGTGCTGAATGGAGATGTGTCGTCTGCCTGCAGGACTCGGGGCTGTGAGAGCAGCAAGCCGTGCACAAGGGTCGCACGCTGCTGTGAATGAGTCGACGGTGTCCTTCCGTTGAAAAAACCTCTCACCCTCTGAGTATGAGTCCCATGTGCCTGGAGAGGATGGTGTCTCCTGTCCTCTGCTGAATCTCCAGTACTGTGTTTTGTCAAACAGGCTGCTGGAGTCTGGGGCAGGATCACCTCTCCTTGTCAGTAGTGCAACTTAAAAATTTGTTAGGGGCGAGGAGGAAGGGAGATTGAGACAATTGGTCTTGGGAGGTGAAATCTAACAAGCAACTTGTTTCTTAAAAGCAGATGGAGCACTGTCTGTTTACCTCTCTGCCTATGAGATGTGTAACTTTTTTTTTTTTTTCCCCTTTTCACCAAAGCTATAAGCCCATTGTTGAGTTCATCGATGCTCAGTTTGAAGCCTACTTGCAAGAAGAGCTGAAAATAAGAAGAGTCTTGCACAACTACCATGACACCCGGATCCACGCTTGCTTGTACTTCATTGCTCCGACAGGCCACTCGCTGAAATCCCTGGACTTGGTAACAATGAAGAAGCTTGACAGCAAGGTGGGATTGTTTAACTCTTACTCGGCAAGTTTGCTGTTTGTGTGGTGGAAAGGCTGCTGCTTTTCCAGAGCGCATCTTAAATAGCTTTTGTGCTGGTGAAGATGACTGGGTTGGGAGATAAATCCTGTAGATTTATTGAGCACTTTTAAGTTGTATGTTGTATTGCAACTTGGAAAAACACCCTGGAGCAAAGCTGAGGACTTACTACTACTCCGTCCCTTTCTAGGTGAACATCATTCCCATCATCGCCAAGTCTGATGCCATTTCCAAGAGTGAGCTGACCAAATTTAAAATCAAAATCACAAGCGAACTGGTCAGTAACGGGGTTCAGATCTACCAGTTCCCAACGGACGATGAATCAGTGGCGGAGATAAATGGGACAATGAATGTAAGTGACTTGGTGCTTCCTCCTCTCCCAGAACAGCATTGTCATTGGAGGGGCGGGTGGCCCGTACTAGGGTGCATCTTGAATCTACGTTCTCTTTGATTTTGTGTCTTAAAACTAGAGGATTTCACAGGGATCCCATCCTTGGAGTGTCATCCTAGGCTAGCAGAGCCTTGTAGTGGGCTACTGCCTCTCTGCTGGGCTTTTCTAGTCAGAAAACAGACCATCTTTTAACCCCTTCCTTGCCCATCGACAGCCAGGCGTTAGGACATGTAGGAAATAGTGAGGCTTGGCTGTGTGAAGCTTGGCCAGGGCTGCCTTTGGGACTCCTGGCTGCACTGAGTTGCTGATTTATTACTGATCAAGTTACTTAACTAGGTCCTTGATCTGGTTTGGCCTTTTGGCTCTGGCGCTGTTGACCAGAACAGATGGATGGGGGGGATACAATGAGGTTGATTGGAGCTGTGGCTTCTCTTGAGCTGCAACCAAGTGCTGATGTGAGAAATAAAATGCAAGACCAGAGGCCTGTCCAGACCAGTGGCGTTCTCTTGCCTAAATATCTGCTTTTGGTCACTTTTGGAATGTGTAAGAAGCGTATGATGCTTCATTTCACCCAAATACTTCCCCAGTGTCTAACCCCGTTGAAGTCAAGGGTGTCTCTAGATTCTTTCCCACATATGACCTGATACACCCCTACCAGTGAAATTCCAGTCTTCTGTGGCAAACGCTTACAGAGCTTAACCAGTAGCATGTGAAAAACAGTACATGACTTGGGCCAGACATGTCTCGAGGTGCCTGCAGGTGCTCGTTCAGGGTCTGACATTCCCAGCATCATGGATGCCTGTCTGTGGCTCCCTGAAGATGGAGCAAGCTGTCCCTTGGCCCCTCTGGCAGCGCATTCTGACCACACTCCCATTTTCCAGAAGGCTTTTTACAGGAAAGCAAGTAGGGGAAGTTGCTCACTTAGCTGCTGCTGAAGAAGTACAAGTCTAGCTGATGTGCTTTTGTGTTGTCTCTTGGTCTACCATGAACAGTTGTAGAGTGTTGTGGAGAGGTCTGGAAGAAACATGAATTTGTCCTAATGTAAGAGCTGTCAGCGGTGCTTTCCTGGTGGAGAGCATTTTTGCGAAGGCACCTTTCTCAGCTCGCGGCGCTCTCATGGCGCAGGAAGTTAGTCTTGGGAACAAAGATGCAACATCACTCCATCCTCAAGAGCCAGAGGTGTGATGACAAAGGGAGGAGTCTTCTCCCCGTGGCACTTCCGAGGGTGGAGCTAAACCTCTGCTCATCCTTCCATTCAGCCATTTACATGTCTCCTGGGAGGGAATTGCTCTCTCGAGTCATAGACATTCTATGTGGTGTCAGCCACTGCATGGAGAGATCAGCTCTTTAAATCCTCCATTAAACTGATATAAATCATAATTACCGGGTTTATGGGGGTGAAGCAGGGCAGATTCTGAATCTGATCAAGGCAGTTTTGCAGACCTGGAAAACTTGTATCCAAACACTGATTTTATTAGCAACGTAAGACAGATCTGCTTATGCTTCGGGTCAGGAGATGAGCTCATGGAGGGACTGGACTGAGACCAGTAGAAGAGCCAAGATGGTTTGATTTAGATTTGTGACTTAAATTGTCAATTTTAGTCGTGTTTAAAATTGAGGAATGGGGAAGTTTGATTTAAATCAGTTGCCTTAACCTTTATGTTTGTACTTCTCTACAGAAAGCTTCATTGTCTTTGCCTGTTACAGGTCAACATCTTTGAAAGGTTTTAAACGCAGCCTTCTTGCTTAAGTAGTGCTTCTTGCTGACCAGCAACTTCTCTGGATCAGTTCCTTTTTTTTTCTTTTTTTTTTTTCTTTTTTATTTACAGAGAAAATTGAGGCTGATCTTTTGATCCCTTAATGTTTTGCTTATAAGCTTTGAAATATGCAAACTCACTACTTGATATTCATTTTACTTTATCATATCCACTTGTGCTGGATGCATTAGAAAATTTTTCCAGAGTATTTTGCATTTCAAATTGGCTTACTGAACAGAGAGAATATTGCTTGATCTGGCAGGAATTGATTAACTGAAGGTTTTGTAATCTGTGCCATCATGATCAGAAACAAAAGTATTTAGCCATGAACAAAAGCATCAAGTGGGGTATTTAGAAAATAATCAGATTTATCAAATCTTCAGAACAAGATGCTTGATTTTCCTTGAAACCGATTTGGTCCTTTTTGAGACTTCCACCAAGCATATATTTACAAGTTCAGAGAAAGCACTGTCCAAAATCCATAAGATCTCATCCCATCTGGATTTTATTCTTAAATCAAATAAGAAAACCAAGCTCTCTTATTCTTTCAGCTCCCTATTGGCTTCTCGATTTTGAATGAATTAGTGTAATTACTGATGAAAATATTCTTCCTGCACCTGCTAGTTAAATGAAACTACATGAACTGTCCCACGTGGTGGGAGCTGGGACTTCCTTGCTGATGCGAAAAGGAAACCACCAGCACTTTCTCTCCAGCAAAGACAGCAGCCAAACAGTTGGTACCAGTGGAGGAAGAGACCCTGCTATGGGGGTAACTGGGCCCATGGATGGCCGAGGTTCGGGCTTTCCTGTGTGGCCGTAGCCTGGTGTTTCTGCCACTGTCTCAGCTTGCTCCTCTTGCTCCCATCGCTCGCTTTGTCCCTTGGAAATCCCTTTACTTCACCCTCCAAGAGACCTGGATATGAAGCAAACAAAAAGCATAAACAGCTGTGGGAGAAGCCAACCAGGGGATGCTCCTCGTGGACCGTTTGAAGATGCCAGAAGAGAGGTCTGGAAGCTCTCACCCAGAAGTGGCAGGACGGGTGGAGGAGAGAAGTGGGCAGCTCCAGCGGGCTGTGGAGGAGAGAATCACCAGTGGGCAGCACATTGCCACTGGCAAACATTTGCCTGATCCTGTGTCCTGAAGAGGGAGTGGCTGGCGTGAAACCTCAGGCACCACGGAACCACAATGGCTTCTACTCTGGAAGCAGCACTGCGTAGACCTGCTGAGGAGGCTGTAGCCTTCGTGGGGATTAGTACTTGGGGAGTTTCAGAGTTTCCAGCAGCTGGACACAGGCACAGACCAGTTCCAGTGCATCTCGTAGTGAGGAGCCCCACGTGCTGTAGGTGAAGAGTCCACCAGTGCCTGGCAATAGCCAGCGTGTCCCTGCCCCTGCAGTATGATGTCTCTGGTTCTTCCCAGGGCAGCCAAAGGTGACCTGTAGCCCTTGCTGACCCCATGTGCAGAAGTGGTTGTGGGTAGTGCTGCTGCTGGTATGTGATCTGTCTTGAAGGCAGGAACAGCTACAGCTACAGCTTGTAGAAATGAGGTGGCAAATAATTCCTTTGGATGCTGGCTATGGGAGTTTCCCTCACGTTGTGGTACGGAGGCTGTTCGCTTGGCAGCTTTGTTTCCTTCCCCTCCAGTGTTTTGTATCTCCTGCTCTTTGCGATTCCTTCAACCTAGGAAGCCACTTTCCTTTTCGTGCTGCTTGGCCTCTCCTGCAGGGAGCTCGTCGTGAGCAGAGCAGGCCTGGCTCCATGCTGGCCTGTGTCCCTCTAGGCACTGTCGTGTCAGTGTGATTGCAAAGGTAGGTCAGTCTGGAGAGTGACCCAGGAGGCCACAGTGACAGAGCCTCTGCATGCCCTGGGATGGCCCATCAGGTTGACCACGACTTACTCTGCCCATGTTCCACAGGAGAGCTGGGAGGCCAGCAATGAAGAGCTGAAGAGCCCATCTCTGTGGGTACCTGGGGGCAGTTCTGCTGTCTGTGCAGTTCACCTGTGTGAGCCACACTCTGAAAGCACAAAACATCATCTCTGAAATTTTAGGCTTGTGCCGACTGTCATGAACTTGTCCAAGTTTTCAGATAACTTGTGGAATTAAATCTTCACTACCAACTCTTGAGAGCAACCCTGGGGCACTGATCTTCCACAGAATCGGTTTCCTGGGGCCCTTCTAATTGCCCAGAACTGAGCGCATGCTAAAAGCTCTAGCTAACAAATGTCACTGTGTGGAACTCAGCAGAAGAGGGTGGATGCAGGGAGCTGGCAACTTTCTTTTTAAGTTCTGAAACCTTGCATTTGACTTCTTTGCAGCTTGGTAGAACGCAGTAGAGTTCCCAGGAGCGAGCGGAGGTGGAGAGAGATCTCACTTATTGCACAACAGACAAATGCAGCAAAGTATGATAGCAGCATCTGGGGGGGTTGCTTGGCTGTCTGAGTTTTGGGGACGAGGAGAGTGTAAGGTGAGGTCTTCTGAGCCTAGAGAGGTGTCAGGAGTGTTGCTGTTCCAGCTTGGCTGAGCTTGCACTGGGTGAGTGTCTTGGTGTCTTCTTTACTAAGTATCTTCTTTACTAAGAAGTGACTGTGTTTCATTGCTGAGTTTTTGAAAAGCAAATCCTACTTGTTCTTAGCCACCCTTCAGGTACTTGTGTCAACTAGACTCTGTGGACTGTGTGTCTCAGCTTGAAGAGTGTAACAAGGCACAGCTGAGCTAGCGGGGTAGCTCTGCTCTGCTCTCCCCAGGATCGCTCCTCAGGGGTGTGATCCCTGGCTTCGGCCTCCTTTGTCCTCTAGCTGTGCCGCTGTCTAGCAGTGGCCACGCATAGCATCAGCATCATGAGGATTTTATTGACACTCTGTTGGGTTTCTCAGAACCAGTTTTGAAAAAGGAGTGCTGCAGGAATGTGTTGATGGTAACTTCCTTCTCTAAGTGACACAGGAGCCAACAAAGAGAGGTGCTGTGCTGGACCTTGTTCTTACCAGCAAGGAGGGGCTAGTGGGGAATGTGAAGCTCAAGGGCAGGTATGGCTGCAGTGACCATGAAATGGCAGAGGTCAAGATCCTTAGGGCAGTAAGGAGGGTGCACAGCAAGCTCACTGCCTTGGACGTCAGGAGGGCAGACCTTGGCCTCTTCAGGGATCTGCTTGGCAGAGTACCAGAGTTGCCCAGAGAAGCTGTGCATTCCCCATCCCTGGAAGTGTTCAAGGCCAAGGTTGGACAGGGATTTGAGCAACCTGGTCTAGTGGAAGGTGTCCCTGCCCATGGCAGAGGGGTAGGAACTAAATGATCTTTAAGGTCCCTTCCAAGCCAAACCATTCTATGATTCTGTGATATGATCTGGGAGAGGAGATGCTGAGGGTGAGCCTCAACACAGCCCCAAGAAGCATGAGGCCCTATGGAGTGTTAGCACGGAACAGGCTCAGCACAGCCGCAGGGAAGGCAGAGTCCTTCTCAGCTCAGCCTGGGACGGACCTCAGGGCACACATGGGTGCGGATGCTGACCCTGCAGGGCAGTGCTCAGCCTTTCTCACCAGGCTGAAGCAAGTGGGGAAGAAAGAGCTGTTACTCTGGGGGTGAAGGAGGGACTTCGATCTCGTGATCTGACAGAGGGAATTGTCTTGTGCTCCATTGTGAGCTGAGGAAGTGGTGGGGGAATAAAATCAAGAAGGCTCCGAGACCTCTTTTATTGCTTCTGTGCTTGTGCAGATGTTCTCCTCAGCCACGGCAAGCCCCTGGGACAACGCCGCAGTCAGAGCCGCGCAGCGCGTTGTTGGAGCGGTCATTCTAATGCTAGTCTTGCACTGGCTCATCTCACCTGAGACCCTGTGGCTGGGAGGATCAGCCAGGTAGAGGATATAGAGCGGTAGTACTAACAAGGTTTCCAAAAAGGACCCTCCCTTCTCCCTGCTTGTCTTGGGCTAGTGGCCAGTGACTAGACTCCCTGAGATTAGCCTGTGCATAATGACTGTCTTGCTCAGTGGCTGTGCTCATCTCTGTGTGCCGGCAAGGTAGCCAGAGCTGAGAGTGACTAACGTGACCACCATTAAATGTATTCCAGGCCCACCTGCCGTTTGCAGTGATCGGGAGCACCGAGGAGCTGAAAATAGGAAACAAAATGATGAAAGCTCGTCAGTACCCCTGGGGCACAGTGCAGGGTGAGTTGAGCTCTGGGCTTTTCATGACCTGAGTGGTGGACACTTCTTCCAGGAGGCAGTGAGCTATCATGAGAGGAGCAAGGTCTTGCTGGACTTGAATGTCTGACTGGGAATTATCCTTTGTTAAATCCTTGTGTCAGGCCTGTAAGTGACAGCTTTGTTTGCTCAGAAGGGCTGTTAAACCTGTTGGAGGAGTAGACAGTTGGGGAATGTAGGAAGAGGCCTTTGTTTCTGCTCCCGTCTTACTCCTTATCATGTCTCCTTTCAGTGGAGAACGAAGCTCACTGCGACTTTGTGAAGCTGCGGGAGATGCTGATCCGCGTGAACATGGAAGACCTTCGCGAGCAGACCCACACACGCCACTATGAGCTGTATCGGCGATGTAAACTGGAAGAGATGGGCTTCAAGGACACCGATCCAGACAGCAAGCCCTTCAGGTGGGATCCCTGGGGGTGACAAGAGAGCTCAAGAGAGGCATTGTTGGATGCTCTCTGTGTGTGTGTCCTTGAGAGCGCGTGTAAAGAACCAATGCAGCAAGAAAACCTGCCAGGTCAGATAAATCCAGGCTTCAGCCTGAGTGAGAGAAGGTAGAAACACAGAGAGGGTGTGCAGGATTGGTTGGAACTAGATGATCTTTAAGGTCCCTTTCAACTCAAGGCATTCCATGATTCTATGATTGACTCTCAATCTGCAAGTAAAGGAGTAGAAATGTCAGTGCTGCAGAGGTACAGCACTGTCCCTGTGAACTAGTGTTTGTGGACAGCTGGTCTCTTTGAATTGCCAAACATTCAGCATACAGAAAAGCTTACAGACCCCAGATAGGGGGTGGATAAGGAAGACCTTGGGCACATGTGGGTGGATGAGTAGCGATGTCCATGGTGAGGGCCTGATTTCAGAGGCTCGGGGGAAGCAGAGGTCGTCCCAAGCCATATCACTGGACTTTCCTTTCCTTTTAGCTTACAAGAAACTTATGAAGCCAAAAGAAATGAGTTTCTGGGGGAACTGCAGAAAAAGGAAGAGGCAATGAGGCAAATGTTTGTCCAGAGGGTCAAGGAAAAAGAAGCGGAGCTGAAGGAGGCTGAAAAAGAGGTGAAGACTGTGCTACTTGTCTCTTCATGGTTGTGAGTGATAGATCTACTCCCAAATCGCTTTCTGCAAAGTGTGGTTTAGGCTTTTCGTACCAAAAAGTCTAAAGTTTAACTTGGGGTGGTGGAGACATTAAGGTGTTAATCCTCTAGGACAAAACTGGGTCACAGTGCTGGTAGTGTACAACTTACTGCACCGTGGAAGTGCCACGGTCTTGATTCTGATGGAGAATTGCAGTGTGCTGAAATTCAAGGAGACAAATAGACCCTGATATATGCCCGTTATGTGAAAAAAAAAATACCCATACAACTTCATTAGCCTTGTGAAAAATCCATTAATTTACTGACTTTTAAAGAGGAATAAGGCAGAGACTCCTGGGAATGGATTAATTTTTTTTTTCAGTTATACTCTTCCAATCCTCTACTGTTAGTGTGTGCAGTGGTGCATCACTGCCTGGCATGTAAGCTCTTGTAGGAGACTGTTCCCTGCCCTTTGTCTATGCAGCGTCAGCTGAGGGGGCTGTAAGTGCTGTAGAGACCAAAGGAGACTTGCAGGCTCAGATCTCATGGGGTCCTTCCATCTTCCTCTTTTCCTGTGAAGAGAATATCTGGTAGTGCTGGGTCCTGCTCACCTCTCTCCTTTCCTTCTAGCTGCATGAAAAGTTTGATCGCCTGAAGAAATTACATCAGGATGAAAAAAAGAAGCTAGAGGATAAGAAGAAGTCTCTGGATGATGAATTAAATGCATTTAAGCAGAGGAAGACAGCAGCTGAACTGCTTCAATCTCAGGCTCAGCAGGCTGGAGGATCGCAGACTCTTAAAAGAGATAAGGAAAGGAAAAAGTAAGTTACTAACCCAGTGGTATTTGCTGTTTGATAACGGTTCTCCTTTACTATTTTCCTGGGTGTTCATATCTCTCTCCCAGCCTAGCCAGTCCTTATCAGGGGAAGGTTTGCAGCTGGATTTATTCCTGAGTAAGGCTGAGCAGTGGCTGGAAGCATTTGACCTTTAGCTGTCATCCTGAAGAACAGGGAGCAGTGGTAACTGCCCTCGTTGCTTGCTGATAGCACGAGAGGGGATGAACTTGTTACTAGTCCCTGAGATTCTCTGCTCCTCCCTTGGTCTGTCAGTGCTTGTAATGAAGTGGAACAATACTCTGCTACCCATAGAGAGGAGCCTGTCCCGTCTCAGGGTCTTATTTGTTTAGGTTGGGAAAAAGCTTATACTCGTGGAAATTACTGAGGGAGACTTAATAGTCTTGAAATCTGGAACGTGCAAAATGTAAGGCTGCAAAACAAGGGGACAGGTCACAGCTCCTCGTTAGTGCCAGTACTCTTCTCCAGCCCTGACTCAGCTTTTTGCCCTCCACAGAAAGTGAGATATGCTGCATGGCTTTAGCAGGAGTTCCCCGTGCCAGGGACTACTGTGACAAGATCCAGCCCCTTGTCAAGCTCCTGCGATCTGGGCCGTCTGCAGTGCCCATCCCAGGCTCCTCATGCTCTGCATTACTCAAGAGCAACCAGCTGTAGAGCTGAAACTGTCCTCCCAGTTCACCCAGCAATGAGCAGTTCCTTTTTTTCTCACTGTGGTACATTTCCCGAAAGAGAGCGCTCTGCCACCTTAGCGTGTGTACAAAGAGTGGTGTGCAGATAAATAAGGGTCTGGGTTCTGTTCCACTGCCAGAATTCCCTCCCTGCACCTCCTTGGGGCAAATCCTGAGTAAATCTTGCCTGTGCTACACAGTCTCAAGTACACGGAGAGGTGCTGTTAATGTGAACAATATGGCACATGCCTAAAGAGCTGACGGGATTGTTTGTCAGGGAGAATAGCCCTTGACTATTAAACTTGGAATCCAATGAGACAGGAGAGGAAAAACCCAATAACCAGAATGAGATTCTGGTTTAGTCTTTTTAGGTTTGAGCTGGAGCTGCTTCAATGTCAACATTCTTTTGCGATGAGCAATTAGTACTGCCCTTTGCTCGCTTGTCCGTTCCTTTTTCCACTGCGTATTTTGATTTGCCCTTTTGAATTACCTTCAGGGGATTTTAGTATCTTTTCATCCTGAGGAGCCCGAGACTGACTGGGGACAGACTCCTCTGCCCAGCCTGGGCTGCGTGAGGCACACACAACTGAGTTCTTTCACGCTTAGAGCCCTCAGACATCTGCACTCTGAGGAGTGCAAAATTCAGCCCTGAGACCAGTCAGGGTCAGGAACGCAGAAAAGGGAGATGACATGCCCTATAGTATGAGCAATTAGTCGCGGTGGCCCAAGTCACACTCTTGTTCCTAGAAGCAGTTCTGATCTCAGAAGAGATCCTTGACACCAAGCACATTCACGTGGAAAAACATTGGTACTGTCCTTGTCAGCTAGGGACACAGAAAAGCACAGGAAAGTCTGGGAAGAGATAGGTCAGTGCTTAAGTAAGGTTTGAGAAGCTGTTAGGAGCCCTCTCCCTCCTCAGTAAAATACTGTGCTAGGAATGGTGCTGCTTCCTTTACTCCGTAACTTCTCCAATTGTCCTTAATAATTAATTTCAGTATTTAGATCATAAATTTCTCTAACAATCCATGAATTTCACAAGCCGTAGCTTAACTGTACCTTGTTTCTTAGTGGCTGGCGGTACCCTACCATTTTGCTTTCGCAGGTGACTCTTAAACCCAAGCTCTGTACTTTGCACTAATCATGACTTTTTTTTTTTTTTTTAATTTAATTTGTTACATCATTATCATCATCGTTAGCTCTTACCTATATGCTGTTTTACAGTTAGCTGCTGTTTGGCTGCATGGTGCATGAGGCACGTTGTCCTGGTAAGCGTCATTAACTAATAGAGACCTCACAGTGGGATCAGTTACACCTCCTAAAAAAGCAGACCCTGTGCAAGCCCAGAAGCCCAGAAGTATTACCTCTGTCTTCCTCTGCTTTCACCCTTACTACATGTGCTCTACCAGGCTCTCTCTACACGTGCACTTGTAGAAAAAGGATACAATGAAGTTTGTCTTTAAAGATTCTGCAAAGTAACATGCAGAGAGACTCAGTTATTAGGACATGAAATAGAGAAAAAAATAAGCATTAGGGCCTCCTCTTTTAAAACCTTCTCAGCACTTTGTTGGCTCCGTTTTCTGTATTTCACCTCCCTTAAAAATAAATTATATTCCTTAATCGCATAGGCAGTGTTGATACTATGGCAACAATTGCTATGGAGATGTGGTGCTGGCGATAAAACCCAGCTAGCCATGAAAATGTCTTGCCGTTCTCCTCCTTCCTCCCACCCCTCCAGGTTGGAGTGTTGAGTTGTGGTTCCAGGGCAGGTGAAGGTAGATGCAAGGCTAGTTTCGATCTCTCCCTTCCCATACTAACAGATGGTAAAATCTGCCAAACCTGGAGCTTGCCTTTTTCCCAAAGCACCGGAGAATCTCACCAAACTGTGTGTTATCAGTGATGTGTGTATGTGTATGTGTGTGTGTGAGGGAGTATTAAGCTACTGCTGAGTAACCAACCAAATCAACTTTCAGCCACTGACCAGTTAGAGTTGAGTGTCCAAAACCACAGCAGATGACGTACTCAGCTGATATTTAGCAGATAAAGGCTGAGTATTTAGCAAATAATGAAAACTCTGAAGATAGACTGAGAGACTTTATGACATTTTTAACAGTCAGATGGGTCTCCCAGGGCCTGGATGTTCAGTTGTAGCAGACAGACCCAGACCCGCACTCCTGGCAGCTGTGCCAAGTGTGCCCACGGCTAGTGATAGAAGAGGGCTGTATTCAAGACGTGTCCAGGAGGCCTGCCAGAGCACTTCTCCACTGAAAAAGGCCAGTTTCCGAAGAGTTTTGCCAAGGTATGGAGAGTTCCCACTGGAGCAGAGCCCAGTCAGAGGTGTTATGCTGTGAGTCCACTCTGCTGCAGTTGCTGTGACTCTGCGCAGAGTGTCTCTGCTTTCATGTGAGCAGCGGTGTAAGGTGGTCACGTAGTCACGGGCAGGCCTGTGGAACAGAGAAGACTGCAGGAGAGGGTTAACAGGCCTGGCCATAAGCAAGCGTCTGTAGTGGGAAGCTCCGGTGTTTATTGTAAATTGAAGGCTCAGTTAAACAAAAATGTGTGAGAAATGCACCTGCCTGGCAGGAGAGCAGCATCCTCATTACGGTTATTAGTGAAATTGCTAATGACAGTAGTTTACTCATAGCTAGGTTGAGTGTGTTTAATTGAGCCTTTTTAATTTGCTAGTGATTCTCTGGTGAGAGGAAAAAGAAAGCTCCCACAGGAATGTCTTTCTTCTTGACAGAGCAGCAGTACTTATTATCCAAGGCAAGAGTGACATCACCCCTGGTGTGCAGGTCTCTCGGAGAAGGGACCTGTTGAAACAGCGCCACTCTCTATGAAACACCCTAGACCCTCACCCTCAAGCCCACTCTTCCTTGCAGACAAAAGAAGGATTTACATTCTCGGCAAGATACGGTCCTGACTAACTTAGAGTCTGCCCTTAAATAGGGAAAAGTTGATTCCAGGATTCCTCCCCTCTTAGCTCCACCTGGGGAAATGGAAAAGCAAGTAAACATTATGCTGTCAGTGAGAGGCATCTGAATTTAATTTCAACGGGATGTTCCACTTAACAAAAGAGCTTCAGAAGGGCCTTGCACTGACTCAAACTGGAGCTTGCAGTCGTCTTGAGCAGTGCAGTTGAACGAATGTCTCTGCTGCCGACGGTAACTCTAAAACAATGAAAGGAACAATTCTCTGCTTATCAGGCTCTGAACGTGGAAAAAGAAGCTCAAAGAACAACAGTGTTCGCTCTGGTGCAGAGTATGAAGGCACAGCTAAAGTGCAGTTAGAGTGAACATTACTGATTTTTGTTGGTTTTGGATTGCTTTTGGCCCTCCTCAGAACTGTACACCGTTGTGTGCCGGGCTGTGAGGCGAATGCAGTTCTTTGTTGCCACTATACAAATGCAGACAGTGCCTTTTTCAATGGGCATTTGTCCTTGCCAAATTAAATATGTATATATGGTACTTCTCCAGAATTCAGAAAAATACTCTCCATATTGATCCATAAAGTATTGCAGGGCTCCACTGTTTTGCAAGGATACAAACACGTCACAGTTGACGGGTCTGCAGCTTGCAAAACTGTGAAAGGATTGTTTCAGAAAATAAATTCGATTCATCCCGCTGCTGAGCGTGTGTGCGTGTAAGCATGTGTGTGTCTGCATAAAGCATGGGTTGTAATCAAATTAAACCTTATTAACACTTAGCAACATTTTGTTAGGGGGGTGTGCGTGTCAGGAAACATTTATATTCTTAGTTTGGTTTGGTTTGATTTTTTGTCATTAATCCATAAACCCATTAATCTGCCTTTTTCTTTCATTTCCAGTTCGGGTTTCCTGTAGAACCTTTCCCTTCACACGAGAAGCGAATGCCCCCCCCTCGGTTAACACGCAGCTCTGCCATTGTGCCTCTTTGCTCACCTTTCCTCCTCGCTCTGTTCCCACGCTCACCAGTTCGTTAGAAACAAGAGCCCACGCCCCTGGCTCTTCTGGGTTACGGCTGCTCTGGTGGAGAACCCAGCAGTAGCCCACGTGGAACGCTGATGATACCTCCTCCCCTCCGGGTAGTAGCAGGCTGCCGAGCGCTGGCAGGGTGCTCCCGTGTCCCCTCTGCTCACTTGCTGGGCTTTTTGCCTCTCGCTCCGTTTTACGGGAGGAGGGCCGCACGGGCGGAGCGCGGCTGCTTGCCCGTATGTGCATCTGCCCCTCTCCTGGGACCGCTGCCCTCTCCCCGTTTGAATTTGCCATAACTAACCCTTCATTCCCCACCGTGCTGCCATGTGCCACTCAAATAATTTGAAAGGACTTTTTGCAAAACTTGACATCGTCGCAGGCGTGGGCCTGAGTCCAAACCTCTAGTCCCCGGGCTCTGGAGGCTTCTCCAACTTGGATCCACGGTCTGCAACTAAGTGTTCTCTGAATGCTGCAGGGGTCACGAAGGATCTCTTGCCTTGTCTCCCTCTCAGTGTGCTGGCCTGGATGCACATCCTGGATCCAATCTCAGGGAAAGCTGGTCACCCTGCTGTGCATATCAGTGTTGGTGAAGAAAGACGATGGTGTTTCTTTGACTTTCTTCTCAGCGATTCCAACAATTTCTGGTTTTAACGCAAAAAATATTACCTTTATTTTTTTTTTTTTTTCATTTCACATCTGTTCAGAAGTGTACAGATGCTGGCAGGTTGCTTCTCATCTTTTCTATTCAGCAAAAGCCAGGTTTACTGCAAGATTTGCACTAAGAAGGAGGGTGTTTTGTTCACCAGAGCCAGGAGTTTACTTTGGCCAAGTGCAACTCTGGTTTGCCTGCAGATGTCTTCTTCTCTGTGTATTTCTGGATGAGTTGTTTTGAAATAAAAGACTTCATCAGACAGTGAATTCTGGTTAACATTTACTTTTTTTTTTTTTGTGTTTCTTTGCCCTTCTTTTACAGTAACCCATGGCTCTGTACTGACTAATTACCCCTGAATACAATGGGCTGGAATGGACCTTCATTTACTTGTTAAATCGGAGGGTCTAATAAAACGTGACAGCATTTCAGCTGTGACCTTTCCATGGTGTTACCCTTGCTCTCTCTTATGTCCTCATTGTGATTCTGTCTTTACTATGTACTGGTGCTTATTGCTTTTATTAAATAATGTAAAATTAGTTTGAACAAGGTTTTAGATGCTGCAACTTTAAATCCTACAGTTTTTTATTTCCCCCACAGTTAAGGGATTTCCCTTTCTCCTTGGTCCCTCTCCACCCAGAAAAATAAGCAACGCGGAAGTAAGTTCCGTGAGTTATTTTTGCTGGCAAAATAACAATGCAGTTTGAATGTATTTATTGGTGATGTGAAGATGACGGTATCACCTGAGGTTAATTATCGTGTAGTTGAGAGATAAACACTTTCGGCTTTATACTTGGTGTCGTTTTCCTGACATCATCTGTCTTTTTAAATTTGCTTTTATTTTTTTCTTTTGCTAATTCATGCTGCCTGAAGACTAGCAAGTAATCCTCACTTCCATTTCAGACTTGCTTGTTGTGACCCTGCTCCTCCAGTCGCACTGTGTGCAGGTTAAGCTCTTTGGGTGTGGGTGAATCCACGCGTCCCGGCCCCGCTGAAAGATCAGGGTGCATCCTGCCAAACGGTGCCAACAAACCCCCTTCTGCTCCCGGGCTTTGGCAAGATAAGCACGCCTCAGCCCTGGCCGTGGTAGATAGTGCAAGGGGCTGCTGAGAGTTTTGCTGGAAGGGTAGTCTGGGTGATGCTACAGCCTCACAGGCGGTTTCTGCACACAACAACGCGTTCGCCTGGCGAGCTGCTCGCGGCAGCAGCAAACCTTACGCAGCAGCTCAGATCAGACACGGTCTGGCTGCCGTTTCCAGCAATCAAGGCAGTTAAAACTCTTGATTGCCATGTATTTTCTCAGGTATTCTGTTTCACCGTAAATACAATTTTATTTCCCATAAAAGTCTTTGGTTTATGGTTTTGCTATTATTTTTTTAAGCAACTTAGAACAGTTGGAGTGTTGACTTGTTCCTCGACTGTTGAATGTTGGCCCGCTCCCAAAATCAGCCAATATCAGTGTCAGTGATTTCTAGATTATCTGCTAAAAGAACTACTTAATATGGCTTTTTTTATTATCCTGCAGGTCACTGGCTGTTCTTTCTGACCATTTGCCTTATTAGAACGTTGAAGTTATGCAAAGTCTTTCTAAAGACTTTAAAGAAAGAGGTTTTTACTTATGTGGTTTCCTTGAAGTAACTTGAGGTACCACAAGGAGGTTCCATCTCTCCTCTCAGTTGTTTCCATGTTGCATCTCTTTTTCCTGCTTTTTGAATGTCTTTCTCTTTTTTTGCTAATCTTCTGTTTTTTTCTCTTTTTCCCCTTTTCTCTCTCTGTAGCTTTTTTTAATCTGTCTTCGCCAGCTGCACTGGGTCTGAGGGAGAAGACTGCCACTTCTAGAAGAGTTTAAGGGTCTTATGTCTGGGGAGGGGGGGGGACAAATCTTCAGTGTTAGTGTCTTGGAAAGCAGCTCTTTTACTGACTTGCATGGTATCTAAAATTGAAGTGTCTTGTAATTTGTGTGACAAGACAGGGTAATAGGGGGGAACTGATTGTTTACCTGGAATTTTTGAAAAGCAACAGAAATGTGATGTTTGGACTAACGATGTAGCGAATACATTTTCAAATATTGTTACGGGCATATTTTTTTTTTCTAATTCTGTCTTTAATAATGTAAATGTCACGGGCTTCCATGAGGTGTGAAGCCCAAGGAATATTTTCAATATGCTGTTGTTTGGTTTTGGAAACTGTGCGTTTAGCATCCAAGGAAATATAAACATGGTGCAATTTGCTCTGTTGGCAGCCACGAAATATTTAATTTTAACAAAGAAATAAAGTAAGAAGAACTGTGTGTTTTCACTGGTGTCCTCCTGTGTCTCACCACCTTATTAAATGAGCTCCGTTGGCTGGTGGACGTGGGTCAAGCAGTACTTTTGGGGTTCTTCCTAACTAAAGCTCCTCTTGTTCTTTAAAGCTAGAAAAAGGTTAGCAGACAGCTGATTGACAGCTGCTATCCCAATAGTGAGCCGTCCAAAGCCCCCGCGAGTCGGTGCAGGATCCTCCGAGTGCGCTGGAGCAGCCCTTGCACCCCTCGCTCCTCCGTCCCGCCCCGCTCCGCTCCGCATGATCTCCGAGCTGCCGGCACCTTCTCTCCCCAGCACCTTCTCTCGCCGCTCCCGGGTTCGTGTCGTTTATACCGAGGGGAAGTGCGCGAGAACTGCACCGAGTCACGTATTTACGGGGCAAGCACTGAAGAACCAGCACTGTTCAGCCCGGCACCTTTCTAATTTCAATGTACATTTTAAATAAAAAGTACGAAAGCCCAGGCGCCTGCTGTCGTCTTTGCCGCTGCCGCTCCCGCGCCGGCGGAACTCGCCCCTCCCCGGCGAGCGCTGGGCCTGGCGGCCCTGGAGAGCCCGGCAGGCGATGGGCGGG
>VWZK01005713.1:467427-486067 GCA_013396935.1 Baryphthengus martii | reverse complement strand
GGGCTGCCCCCGCCGCCGGGCAGGGAGCAGGAGCTCGGGCTTCCTCCGGCTGCGCTTCTCGTCAGCCCCGCCCCTCTTCTCCGCCTCCCTCTCTGGGGCTCCCGCTGTGGCTGCTCCGCGGAATCTTCTCCCCAGCTGCTTTTTAAAAAGTATCTCCAGAAGAGGCGGGATGGAAGGAGGACTTCGATTCCTGGGCAGTTTTCTTTGCTCGAATACGTGGAGGGGAGCCAGCTGCTGAAAAAGTGGCTTATACGTGTTATGAAAATAGTTCTTGATGTCCCACCCCTGAGGACTCGTTAAGCATGTGGTATTGGGCTTTGTAAGTTAAGTGCGAAGAAAGTATCCCTCTAAACATAAAGCGGCCTCTACAATCCCCATAAAGCTCAGTTTTTTTGAGGGCTGTAGAGTGGAAGGGATTTCCTTTCATCAGGATCAGCGTTAAGGTGCAGAAACCGCTGTAGGGTAACTGGCAAGAGCGTGGAAAGCTACAGAAACATCACCCGCATCCTGACTGACGCTTTGGATGTTGTGATTATTTTTAACTGGACATAAGGCTTTAAAGACAGAAGCAACTGCTCAGCGACCAGCTTCAGCAAACTGTGCAGTGACGGAGGAGCCTGTAAACACCAAAGGGCTCACAGTTTGACATTTATTAATGTCACTATCCCAGAGCCTTGTCGGGGAGTATTTTGTGTCGTTTGTACAGAGCCGAGTGAACGTTTTGCACGTCTTCTTGGTTCTTTCTGGTCCAAGTACCAAACTACTCTACTCTGCAAGCACCAAAATGAAACGTAGTTTTAAAACAGCTTCAAATTCCAAAGCTCGAGTAGTATGTCAAAATTGAGCATATCTTAAGACAGAGTCTCTTTGGTCTGTTTTCTGTGTGTGTTTATGAGCTGCCTTACTGGAAGGCACCTTTGGGAGAGAGCGTTTGGGAATCAGCGTCGTAACAGAGCTACAGGTGCTGATAACAGAAGTAAAGAACTATGTGGCAAGATCTCGAATCTTAAAAAATGATGCAGTTGAAGCCTGTAAGTGCACATCCTTTCCCTGATGAACAGCTCTCCCTGCAGCTCTCAGGGGAGCGGGGAGCAGTAGGTTTAGGTGAAATGTGGTGCAGAGCTGCTGTCGCCAAGGACGTTCCCCGAGAGCTCGCGTTTTGCACACCCGTGGACGCACCGCACAGGCACGGCCAACGCGCTGTGTTGTTGAAGAGCCATTGGCACCTTTACTTAGAGTCGTCTTGGGGAAGGGAGGGGACCCGCAGCTTGCTCCGGAGCTGCCTCTTGTTCCTTGGGAAGAGCGAATAACTTCAAAGTTTGGTGGATTTTTGTTGGTTTAAGTTTGTTGGCTAGCTTTTGGGTTCGTGTTTTTTTGGTGTTTCTTTGTTGTTTGTTTTTTTTAACGCTGATCACTTGCTAGGTGAGGACAACCCGTTTGTTAGAGTAAATACCCATCAGAGTCTTTGCTGGGGAAACCTGAGGGATATTCTGCTGAGGGATGGTCTGGAGAACGTCCAGAAGACTTAGGAAACATTGTCTGTGAGGAAGGAGTTAAGTAGCAAGGATTCTTTTAGTTTAGAGGTGGATGAGAGAAGATGGTTGTGTTCTCAGATATGTACAAGGTGCCTGGGAAATGCAGAGGGCGAGGGGGAGCGTTATGCTCCAGGGCTGCTGGCATCAGAGTGGGCAGTAATGTGTCTAAGTCACACCAGGGAGACTTTAGTTACTCATTGGAGGCATGAGGTTCTTCTGCCTCCATGGGCAGTCTCCACAACTTGAGATTTCTACAGGCCAGGTTAGAAATATGTGTATTGGGACTGGTTCATTTTCCACCGGGCAGAAATCGGGGTCCCAGGCATCTCCAACCTTTGTAAAGAGGAGTGTGTGTCAAATCTAATGCTGTTCCTGACCCCAGCTGGAAAAGGTCGTCGTCCTTCATGTTTCCATCACAGGTAATGTCCTCTTCTCCCTGTAAGCCAGAGAGAGGAATCGAGATCCGCACCGCTCTCCCTGGCTCCCTTTGATCTATTCCCTTTGGTGTTTTCATCCTCTGCCTCCCCACTGGGGCTGAGCTGCGCTGGGTGCCTGTAGGTGAAGCAGGGACTGGAGTAGTGTGCGCTCAGAGGTCTTGCTCAGTAATTTAATTTGAACTCATTTCTGCTTGGCCCTCTAAATCAGGAACAGGAAGGGCATTTCTTGAGTGGGGAGTGAGTCGCTTTCCCAAGCCCTTGGAACAGTATTTAAAAGCTGGTGCCAGTTACTGCAGCAGTAGCTGTTGGGACAGTTGTGGGCAGTCACTTGATGTTTCTGGCTTTGAAGGTGAGCACACGATGGAAGAGGTGCAACATGGCTTTCTCTCCTTTCTGAACCACGGTGTGAAGCTGTCAGAGGCAAATTTCAGGCCATGTTTGTGGGTTCTTTGTTAGAAAGGTTTGGGTTTTTTGTTGTTCCGCTTCAGTGTGCAGATGGCTTGAAAACTTGTGACAGCTCCCCAGAGCAATGGAAAACCTAGAGGGTGGGGGACGTAAGTCCAGGAGGGATGGGGTTGTACGCAAATTACAACATACAGAGGTGACACCTATGTTTTATGCTTCCGGGACATGACGTGCAGTATCACCTACAGTTCCCCAGCAAATTAGGGTTACGGGTGAGTGGTCAGGGGCCTGCCTGTGTGGAGCTCTGAGCGTGCTGCAGCAGGGACTGGGCTTGCACAGAGCTGGTTACAGCCACCTCGCTTCTCTAGTGGCTCAGGGATTTAAAACATTTCAGTGACGGCGACCAAGCCAGAAGCCAGTAGGGCTTTTTAAAGAGTGGTCAATAAAGGCCGAGCAGTGTCTTTGTCATCTGACGTCGGCGATTTCGGCGCTGGTGACGTGCGGTCTGTGGCTGCTGACCCAGACAAGACTCCAGTGTCAGTTGGTCGCTCTTGTGCTCGGTGCACTGAAGCCACAGTGCCCACGGAGACCCCTTCTTCTCCACAGCCTGCATTTTTAGTGTTCCTCCTAGCTCTGCCAGATGTTATATTTTGAGGAATAATTTAAACTTGAGTTTAGAACGCTACTGGTTAGGTGGCTGCGCGGTTTGTTCCTCACAGATGGGTAGCTGTTAACTGGTGTGCAGATTGTCTGCCAGCGCTGGCAGACACGACGCCGGTGACGGGTCCGGTGTTAATACTGCAGCAAAATCAGGGGGAGCATCTCCCTTGCATTAGGTGCTGTGTCTCTGGCAGCTTTGGTTCTTGTTTTATATAACAAAAGGTTGTGTGTGCGTGTTTGTGTGTGTTGCCCCCGTGGGACCAGTTCTGAAGTGCTGTGCTGTTGACTCCACACAGGTACGGCGTGCAGGTCATGGAGAAGGTTCTCAAGATGGCCGAAGGCATCGACATCGGGGAAATGAGGACGTACGAATTGGTCCCGAGCAGGAAGCTAAAAAGACACCGCTCTCCCTCTGACAGTGAGTATCTGTCTCTGCCTGGGTGTCAGTGCTGGTTGGTGGGCGTTGGTGGGAGCGTGAGGAGAGCTGTGGGCCGCGGGGCTGCCGCCGAGAGGGCAGCACAGCAGGCTGAAGGGAAGCAGCCATGCTAGCAGCTGCTAGACTGCTGCCGTTTCCCTCTTCTGCCCTGTTGTGGGGTGTAGGTAGTTCATGCAGAGTTTTCTTTCTGCTTAAGAAAATACCATTTTTCATTGCAATTACCAGGTAATTGGTTTTCCCTAGGGATGGTGTTAGGGAATTGGGTCTATGTAATGAACTATCTGTCTGCCCTTCTTCACTGTGCCGAGGGGCGATGTTCTGACCTGAGAAGGGATTGTCCCTGTTCGTGGAGATACGGAGTTCAGCTTTAGACTAATTCTGAGTTACAGCCTGCCCCGGAGCATTGCAGGTGGCGTTAATTTTTTATTTTTTCTTCCTTCTGCGCCTGGAAGAGTCTTGCATGTGTCAGCTCAGTCCTACAGTCTCAGGGAGCGATGTTCCAGCTGTAGCTTTTCCAGTGGAGGAAATGCAGCAGGCAGAGAGGGCTGGCAGTTCAGTGCCTCCATCCCTGACTCCTTCATAGCTCCCTGCCCACTCTCCGGAGGGAGGGCAGGGGAACGGTTCATGTGTGCAGGCTGTGGGTGTGAGCAGGCAGGCCCTCGTGAGGCACTGTCCGTCAGTAGTTGGGCTGTTTAAAGCACAAATGGTCAGATGGCCCAGGACTCCTTTAGGCTTGGGTATAAACCTGAGCTCTGCTGAAGTTTCTTCCCTTACTTCGTCACCCAGCAATCTTCCTCTGCCTCCATGGGCTGGCTGCAAAACTGCCAAAAACACTTCAGTTCTTCCGTGTTTTGTCTGTCAGGCAGCGACTCCGAGGGGAAGGGTTCTTTATTGCACGTTACGCCACCAGCAGAGAGAGCTGTTCTGCTGGTGAGAGCCTTTAGGTGCTGCTGCAGTGCAATCATCAGAATACCCGACGGAGCAAGCAATTTAAACCTGCCCTAATTCATCAAAACCGATGGCCAAAGGATTTAACCCATGTCAAGAGCTTTGTCCCCTGACTGAAATACGAAGGCCTGTTTATGCTCTGTGGATGCACAGGGCTTTTTTCATCTGCGATGAGCTGGGCTATGATGAATACCCTGTGGTGTGTGATGTCTAGACAGATGTGTTGCCTGACCTATATTACACTTGCAAACCCTGGCATTGGATTAGGCAGCTCATTCCAAGGCGCTGAGGTGGCTTTTTGCTCCTCTGATGAGATGACACACGTGTACCACTGCTTCAGCATGCGGGGGCTACATCTTCCACCGGAGAAGTCTTGTATAACCATCTTCATGATGTAACGTATTCTCACTTTCTGCAGTAGCTGTGCGTAGCTGGATATTTTGCCTCTTTTGCATTTCTGCTGGTTAAGAAACGAGAGGCTCACCAGTAAAGTGTAATGCTCCCCCGGCCGCTGCAGCCATCGCCCGAGGCTCGGGCAGGTTTCCCCATGTTTGGTGTCCTTTAGCCAAGGGGAGTTATATTTACAGAAAGTATGTTTGTGGTAACGCCGTCACTAACAGCCTCGCAGGTCTGAGGAAGGAGAGTTCAGTATTGGTGTGTTCTTCCATCAAATGAGAAGACCTGAAGGTAGAGGAGTTTAGCTGAGATCCTCCTGCAGCCCTGCGGCAGCAGAGTCAGAGCTGAGGCTCTAGTCCCGCTCTGGTCTTGGGTTTTACTGGCCATAGTTTAGTAGCTTTGAATGGATTAACTTCAGAAGTGACTGGATGGGTTCAGTGGGCAATGCTGGGGGCAGAGGAAGTGATTTGGACCTAAAATCCATGTAACTAAATATGTAGAGATTTTTGTAGGGTAGTTGTGGAGCTTGAAGTGCCACTGTAGTGACCTGCATGAGAATGAATGGTCTTATTTGATCAATGCGAACATCTTTGGATGGAAACCTTTTGCTTTGTGGCTAAGAAGTGGGAATCCTCTGTTTAGAGCCTGCGGGCTCCTCCTGACAATGACTCTGTGACATCATTGTCTCCCTGTCATAGCACATGTTGTTAATCTTGTCATTCCCTTTCACTCCATAGGTCCAGAGCCAGAAGAGACTCCTGAGCCTCTCAAAAAGATGGTCCCCAGGTTCCGGGTGCGCCCACGTTTTGAACCCATACACTTTGTCACCAGTGCAGAGAAGGATGGCAAGAAGGAAGATTCTCTGGATAACCAAATGCAGGAGGTGACCCAGGAGGTGAACACAAACAGCATAGCGCAGCCAGCTGAAAACTGTACCAATTCTTTTGCGAGCGCGAGGGAGGCGGATCCCCTGCTCTCCAACTCGGCTGGGTTTGGCTTTGCAGGCCAGGCGGCAGCAGCCAAGGCGGCTGGGAATAGTACGGACTCCGCTACAAGCGGCACGTTGCAGGTTTCTGTTTCTCCTTCAACTGTCCAGTCTGCGTCAGAGACCTTCCCTCCCTCAGCTATAATGCTGAAGCAGAGTTTTATCGAGAAACTGTCAGCAGCTGTCTGGAAAAACCTTGCTAACCCAGACGCAAACACCGGGACTGATAAAATTAACTATACCTATCTTTTGACACGTTCTATTCAGGCATGTAAGACAAATCCTGAATATATTTATGTTCCTCTGAAAGAAATCGCCCCCGCTGACCTCCCCAAGAGCAAGAAGCTCCTAACAGATGGCTTCGCTTGTGAAGTGCGCTGTCAGAACATCTACCTGACCACCGGTTACGCCGGCAGCAAAAATGGATCCAGGGATCGAGCCGCGGAGCTGGCGGTCAAGCTGCTGAAAAAGTCCGTGGAAGTGCGAGTGGTTCAGCGCAAGTTCAGGCACACCTATCACGAAGACTTGGTGGTGTGCGAGGCAGGCGTGAGCCGCCCAGACTTCCCTCCTGCCCTCAAACCTCACGAGGAGTTTGTGGTTGCCAACAGGGACTGTGTCCCGATGCAACCTGGTACGGAATCTGTGAAAGGTGCCACCAGTACCAACAAACACTGGACTAGTTTTGTCCTCACAGAGAACGCCAGCGACGCAATAGGAATACTGAACAATTCTGCCTCGTATAACAAAATGTCCGTTGAATATAAATATGAGCTAATGCCTAACCGCTTGTGGCGCTGTCAGGTGTATCTACAAGATCACTGCCTAGCCGAGGGCTTCGGCACTAAAAAGACCAGCAAGCACGCGGCAGCTGAGGAGGCATTGAAAATCCTGCAGAAGATGCAGTCGAATATAGCAACCATCAAAGTCACGCAGGTTCAGAAAGTGGGCTGCTCGTCGCGGGGCTCTGGAAGGAAGAAGGACCTGAAGGACCTCGTGATCTATGAGAACTCCAGCAATCCAGTGTGTACGCTGAACGACACCGCCCAGTTCAACAAGATGACGGTGGAGTACGTCTTTGAAAGGATGACCAGCATGCGATGGAAATGCAAGGTGCTGCTTGAAGATGAATTCATTGCAGAAGCGGTTGGAGTGAAGAAATCTGTCAAGCATGAAGCAGCAGAGGAAGCCGTGAAAATCCTCAAAAAGACTCAGCCAACTGTTGTTAATAACCTGAAGAAAGGCACCGTCGAGGACGTCATCTCCAGAAATGAGATTCGGGGTCGATCAGCAGAGGAGGCTTTCAAACAGAAGATCAAAGAAGACAACATTGGGAATCAAATTTTAAGAAAGATGGGCTGGACGGGCGGTGGCCTCGGGAAAGACGGTGAAGGAATCAGAGAGCCTATTTCCGTGAAGGAGCAGTTTAAAAGGGAAGGACTTGGGCTTGACGTAGAAAGGGTGAACAAAATCGCTAAGAGAGATATTGAGGAGATCATTCGAAACTATGCGCGCTCAGACAGTCACATTGACTTGACTTTCTCTAGAGAACTGAACATGGATGAGCGGAAGCAGATACACCAGATCGCCCAAAAATACGGTCTTAAAAGTAAATCTCATGGGCAGGGGCACAACAGGTACTTGGTGGTGAGCAGGAAGCGGCGCAAGGAAGATCTGTTAGACCAGCTGAAGCAGGAAGGCCAGGTTGGACATTACGAGCTTATAATGCCTCAAGCAAACTGAGGTTGTGTCCCATTTCAGGTGTCCCATTTCACTGGAGACTGAGCTTCCCAGACACTGACTGAAGAAAGAGATGCTGCATTTTTTCTTGGGGTGGGTTATATTAACGCTGAAGCCTTTCACTTCGTTAATATAATTTCTAAAGTGGTGTTAGACGTTTAGAACTGGCCAAGTGTATTAGCACAACCCAAAAGCAGTAGTGCTGTTGCTGTCTGTGTCTTTGATATTACTTCTTCCTTCACATTTTAATAGTTTTGTAATAGCAAAACCACATGTCCAACGAGAAGGAATTTGACATCATTTAAAATTATAGTTCCCATATTCTTCTTGACCAAGGAAGGAGAAAAAATGCCTTTTTTTAAAAAAAAAAAAGAAAAGAAAATAATAAAAAGCAAAGGAAATGCAGTCTGAGGGAATAAACCTGTATGTAAAGTTGATATTAATGACAAAAATAAAATTTTATTTCTGGAAAAAAACAGGATTTGTCAGCTTTTGTATTAAAAAAAAATAAATGTGAAAACTATGTTCATTCTTCAGCAATATGTATAACAAGGTCTTGTCTCTGCTGTGCCTGTATGTGGAGAGATGTCGGATGGTGAGGGTTTTTTTTTTATTCACAAGACTTCTACCTTGAGTTTCCCCTGCTCAGAATTGCCGGATGCACCTCAAGCACCAGCCTGTCGGACTGAGATCACGCAGCGCGTCTTTGCCTTGACATGTGCAAATGCCACTGTGAAGTGTGACACAGAAAAACTGGAGGTAAGTGCAGAGCCCACGCTCAAAGATGCTCATGTAGCTTGTGGGACTGTTATATAACTTTTTTCTTTTTTTTTCTTTTCTTTTTTTTTTTTTTCTTTGAATATAAGCTCTTTAATCCTGGGTAAAATCAAATCTGTGCCTAATGCCTTCCCTGCCCCATTCCTGTACCTGTGCTTGTGCAAGGCTGTTCACAAGTAAACTCTCCGGTGCTGCGCTGACGTGTGGGGTGTGCGTAGGACCAGCAAGTGCTGCTGGGGCCCGGATCACTTCTCTGTGGCTGGGGAAGCAGACGCTGCCTGTGCCACTATTCCGCTGGTGCTACCCCAGGACATGGCACTTGCTTTGCAAGCCTTGGAGGAAAGCTCGCTTTGTGCTTGGCAAACAATGCCTAGGAAGTGACCTTGGAAGAGCCAAGAGTCAGACGTGCTTTCAGATGCTGGTTTGTTTGTTTTTTTCTGTCAGGCACCAGTAGAGCCTGCTGATGATACTTTAGCACAAAGCCAGAGCTAATGAAATATTTTTTTTGTCTGTTCTCCTGTTGCCTTGTGGCTCAGCCATCGCTTTTGTTTTTCTGCTGCCTATATTTGCCTCACCATCCTTTTACAGCATCCTCTAGCTGCTTTCTCACCTCCTGTTGTTTTCTTTTAAAATACTCTCAGCGCTCAGGAGAAGGTGACTGACCTTTCCTGATGAAGCAGAACATCCTGGTGATGTGCAGTTAGAAGCATTTTCATCCCTGGCAGGCAGGACCAGCTCAGGAAAGAACAGCGGGAGCAGTCCCTCCTCACTTTGCTGGGATGGCTGCAGCACAGTGCCTGGGAGCTCAGCCTGCTGAAAATGCAAACGTGCTGCGGCGGGCATCGTAGAAAAGTTCTCTGACAGGTAAGAGCTGAAAGTATGTTGGGTTTTTTTTTGGTTTTGTTGGCTGGGGGTTGTGTGCATTATTTCCTCTCTCTACTTCTGAATTTTGCTCAGGAAGGCTGGGCTCTAGCAGATGGTGCTGTAGGAGTGGAGGAAGCCTGGTACTTTCTGGGCAGTTATTCCTGCAAGCGGGAGTACAGCTCCCCCTCCCTCACGTGGAGCTGCAGCGGGCCGCCAAAGCTGGGTGACGTGAGACAGGCAGCAAGCACACCACTGCAGTATTCAGGATGAAAAATGCCTCTTTTAGGGGGGGTGTGGGGCCTGCTTAACCTCAGCAGGGGCAGCTGCCCAGCCCGAGGCTGCACAGGGTATTGGTTTCCTGCCCAGGGTAGCACCGCGACTCAGGCATCCAGCTTTGCTGGGTGCAGGATCCCACTGCTGCCGGCCCCTTGGGTCAGCGGCTGTAGGTCTGGGTTGTGTTTGAGCTGCAGCATTGGCAGCCACGCCAGTCCCGGGGTGTTTATAGAGCTGTGAGGGTTTTAGAGAGGCTGGCTGTGGTTTAAAATGAATTTAATGGCTGAAGTCCTTACCTAAAAGGGGTGTAAAGATGACATTTCTTTTTTTTTTTTCAGTGCTGCTCATTCCTGGCTGCCTTAAGAATCCATCTTTTTTTTTTTTTTTTTTTTGTGTGTGTGTGACTAGCAAGCTATGCAAAAATGGAGGGACCAACAGGGGGGCTTCTGTGCCATTAGGCGGCTGAGTTTATGATCCCTGCTCTACAACTGGCACAGCTTTCATCCCAGCACAACAACTGCTGCCCTAAAGGGCAGGAAGAATCTCACCCTCCTGCTGTAAAAGTCATCCTGGAGCTTAATCCCACACCAGCCTCCTGCCCTCCCACTTCAAATAACCACAGTTATACACCTCTTGCCCTTTATACAATAAGCACTAAGGTTACACTTTATTTACAAGTTTTGAAAAATGTACAGTTTCTTACATGGGTTACTTGTGCAAAGTTAAACTTCTCAACTAACAGACCAATGTGCACACAAAAGACACTGGAACAGTGGACAACACGATTGTAGGTTCCATCCCACACTGCTGCTTAAGGTACTGTATCCAAATGTACAAACTTAGCCTTACAAAAAAAGTGAGTCTGGACTTACAAATGTTTTTTTTTCAGAGTTGAAAAAATACTTTCATAAAACGGAGGGGAAACTCAAGCATGCAGCAGTAGCTTGCACAAACCACACAGTAATCTACAAAGAGCAGAAACTGCAGCGACTCAAGTGCCTACCCCGTACTTTATTCAATCTTTCCCCAAGGCAAAGTTGGATCCCAAAGAACTTATCTTTCTCAGCTAAAGATAAGGGGTGGGACAAAGACACCAAAGGAGAGTAACTCCACCACTGGAACACTTCTGGTTTTAATTCTTCCTCAATGTGGAAGGTCTTTTGCTCAGAGTACCACAGCTCTACCTGGTTTTGTCCAGTAACACCTCAGTGACAGGACTACAGAAACTTACTGATGCAAGCTCTGTAGGCATGTCCTTTAACATAAGATTTAAAAAAAAAAAAAAAAAATAAAAACCACAAAAAAGGGAGGGAGTAGTTTCTCACTCTAAGCAAAGATCAAAGTACCACAGCTGTCATGATTTATGTATATCTGTACATAAATCTTGCGTGTGAAGTGCAGAAGTAACTAGCATTCCATGGTCTTACTGAACAATTGAATTGGAATCAATTTAAATGTTGTTTGTTTTTTTCCCCCACGAGTAAGGAGTCGATAAACCAATACAAAAGGGAAACAAGAGGTTATGTCTTCACTCAGTACTTAGAAATGCAGTGGGGTCTAAACCAATAGTGGAGGTAAATGACCAGCCTGGACACATCAGCACTTTAGTTAATATCAGTTAAAAAATGTGTATGTATATAAACATCCCTTTTATCAAGCTACACATAAGCATCACTGTGTATAACACAATTACAATTAAAAGCTTAGTGTACACTACAGAAATGCACAATACTGCCCTAAGACTGGAGAGAGACCACAGGAAATGAATTCAGCATCAGTAACTCTTTTGCAAGTAACCCAAGTACAGAACATTTGACTTCAAAGTGGGTGCTTTCTGATGTCCAAGGAGAAGAAGCTTCAGCAAGGGAGGGTGGCAACAGCACAACAGCTATTCTGCTTTCAAAGTAAATGCTAGGAGGAAAAAGATGACTCAGACACTTTGTTTATTTTCCTCATCAACAGAGTGTTCATTTGCATCATCCTGGGTCAACAGTCACGCCAGCTCTGTTCTACTATTGCAGAAACCCGTTTTTCATATTCCCGCTTATTCTCTTGGTATAGCTGAGCTGCCTGGCTGTTTGCTGGGCTGTTAGGATTTGGCTCATCCAATAGAGACTGTGCAAAGAGAAAAAGATTCTTAGGCGCTTGAACACACGTGTAGTTTTCTAACACACTCCTTTAACTGAAGCTAATCGGGAGACGGGCTCGGCACAGTGCGCTACTGCAGCTGTAAGTTATCGGATGCTCTCGCCATCGGTCCTACACTTGGCAGTGCAGGTGGCTGCGCAGCCGACAGCCGAGCACCAACAACCACGCAGTGCAATTGCTGCACAGGTCCCTCCAGTGACCACCCGCTGCCACCATCCAGTCAATTTACAGCTGGGAAGCATCTGAACTGTAGCAAATATCGAGGTACAGCTGCTACACTGGCTACCAGGAGACAAACCAAAAAAAAAAAAAAAAGAGCGTTTCCTGAGCTGCTTCTGTCAAAGCATCCTAATTTCATTCTGCCTTTGCATGCAGAGTTCTTTTACCTGTATGGATGTTAAGATGGAGGAGACATCGTAAGTAGGACTCCAGCGATTCTGAAGAATATCCAGACATATACTACCATCTGCATAGACTAGAAAAGGTTCAAGAAGAATGGCTTAAAACAGAAGTCGCAGAGCTGCTCAGGGTTTTTTTCCCTAGTATTGCCTAATCATGAAAACCTACATACTGGCAAACACTACAAAAAGTCAATAGAGTCTGACAGACTTAAATCCAGCAAACGAGCCTGTAGGTGGGAAGAGGTGAAGCTTACCACTGACAGCTGCCTGAGGTATTTAAACTCAACCTCTGCTTATTCCTCAACATCAGGCTTCTCTGTGACACTGCAACTACCATCACGGAAAACCATTAATAGATTAAAGGCAAAACAGATTAAGCTGCCCAAAAGTGAACCCAATAAAGAACACAAGCAAAAAGCTGTTTACACATAAGGTTTCCCCAGAAAGCATCTACAACAGTCAGTCTCTAGTCACCTTTCTCATGGCAGCTTTAAAAGAACTTCCCCTCAGCGCACTTAACCCCCCACACGCTTACTTGCTACAGTTGCAAGTTTCCAGTATTTCTTCACAAAGCTAACAATTGTTTGGAAGCAAGAAACACATCTCCAAGCTTTAATTAACAAGAAGGGGGATTAATTAAGCAATCTTACTACCACTGGCTATTTAAGTACAAAATACTCTTCTGTAAGGTTGAAAGGCAGGCAGTTGAGCAAGAAGCTCATCTCATCAGTCCTGTGCTCTAGCACCTGAAAGGCAAGAGGCTCCTTTCATCACCCTTTTGTTTCCAGCCTGACCATTGCTCACATACTCATCAAAACTACATAAAGCCTCACTGGAATTTTGCTAGCTTATGAGGCAGTGGAAACTTCACTATAGATAGACGTTTTCCTACAGCACTATATAGCAAGCTGTAATGAACTAAAAACAAACCAAAAAAAGCACCGTGCAAGTACTTACCATTTGGATGAAACATTTTAGAGACAAATCTAACAGTAGGTGGCTTATTCGGATATTCTTCTGTGAATTCTATTGTAAGTTTGAAAGTTCCTGGAGTTGAAAGAGAGACAAGTAATCTTTATTCAGAATGACTTTACACAGGGGATGACTGAGTAGCATCCTTGCACAAGCACAACCTGATACTAGTGTGCTCATACATGCATGTTGGATACAGAATAGAGATTATTACTCAGTCCTACAGTGATTCTTCTACTCTCTTTGGAGTTAATGATTAACTCTGAAGTCCTATACAGTACTGGTATGAGATATGATACCACTCCTATGATATCACTCCTATGATAACGCCACAACTTTTAAAGCCAGAACTAGCACCCCAGTCAGAAGGTTTGTGTAAGGAAATAAATCTGCCCTCGAGGCTTTCTTCCACAAAGCCTAATCCCAGTGCATTGTAAAAACAACGCAAGGGGGTGTACGACCATCTGTGTAACAGGCCATGATTTAGCAAGTCCTACAGACTGGGTTTTGCCATCATGACAAGGCTCTATTTATTTCCTGTCTAAATTTCAAGAAAATTTATTTTTATAACAACTGTAAGGTAACCAGGTCCTATCGTAGAAAAGTAGTATTGAAAGCAGCACCCAAATCAGACACTTTAAAATAAAAATCTGAACATTTACTTCTCACTAACTAGACTTCTTTTGAGAAAGACTGATAGAGCAGAAACAGAAAACTGTGTAGTTAAGACCCAATCCACTGGTTTTAACAGCCTGCACCAACATAAGTTATTTTAGCCCTTCTCCTCAGGCTATGACAAGCTGAAAACAAGAAGTCTGTCAACTAAGCTACATAAACATGGGTCCAGGGGACTAAGCACTGCTAGCGATTCAGATCAGTAACTAAGGAGCTCTCCATACCCCACCTCCAAACATGCAGGCTTCTCTTTACCCAGCTCCTGCCTCAGACCAACCCATCTGGGAAGCAGCTGAAGAAGTTCCCAGGTATGCCCAGAGAGAAAGAGCTGAAGCACCTGCATACAACTAGACAGCTCTCCTGGAAAAGGACTGTACCTTACAGCAGCAGCTGGAACAAGCTGCCAGGGCAGACACACTACCTTTACAAAAAGCCATTCTTACACGGCAGGGACAGGGTTTCCACCCCCGACACACACCTCTCCAACAGTCAGGGCCCAAATTAAAACTCAGGGGCTCAGACACAAAGCTTATCATTGCTTCTACTGTGAGGGACCTTTCCAGCACTAATACAATTAATTAATTCCTCTGTTTGGCTGGCAAACGTGTCAACAGTTGGTGGTCAGAGAAAAGATTTTTTCAACTTCTTTCCCTTTTTTTCATATCAGGAAGGACCTGCAGTATTTCCCAGGAACTCCTTCCTTTATAAGGAGACAAACTGTAACACCGAGCTGCAAGCAATGAAGGTCACTGCTTGGATGTTCCAGTTTGCATATAAAGACAGAGTACAGATGCTTCAGCAGTTTCCACACAGCAGTGGGAAGACTCAACATCCTAAAAATAAGTTTTTGCATGTTTAGTTTTTTATGAGCAGCCTGACAATGCAAGAGCAGAGAGCCAACAGCACGCTATCCTACTGTAAAACAACAGGAACAAGAGGAGTATAGTTAAGATTGCTCAAATTAGTAGAAGCGTGCAGTGGGGCTTTCAAGCGTTACTCCAGCTAAGCCAGAGAGGCACAGAGACAGGTCCGAGACCACCTCCAAAGCCAGCACTGGAAAGTTAGTAGCAACTTTCACCAGCGGTGAACATCAGCTCTCAGGACAACCTTTCCTTCCCCGCACCGTGGCAACCCCAAGCAATATTGGCCCTTCAGGATAGAATGCTTAGAGATTTGATTCTGAATCTTCAGAGATTCCCAGCTCTCCCTGCCCCAGTTCTTGTTCTCAGTAGCCACCTTACGAGGCAGGAAAGCGGGTACTTCCTTCTGTGGAAGAGTGACTAAGCAAGCAGCAGGCTGCAAACTGAGCACAAACCATCAAACAGTAGAGTTCAACAAACAGTAGAGTTCAACAAGCACACTTGAGAAATGAATGCTATTCTAGAACACTGACTGAAGCAGGAGCAGAGGGGCAGCAAAGGTGGCCAAAAAGCAGTAACAAGAGCAGTTGAGTCTTAAAATCCATTTAAAACTACGGAAAGAAAGGGAAGCCATCTGTGCCACCAGGCACAGGACAGCATTACTTAACACAAATCTGAGTGTGTGGTTAGACAGCTTCCAGCTGGAGAATCTACCTACTGGAATTTCCAAGTTAAGACCCAGAGTGGCAACGGCTCTTAGAGAGCTCCGGAGTACGCAACACCTCGATGCTGAGCTTTACTAAAGGACAGATTCAGAGATTCGGTGAATTAAAGTCCAAGAGTCACTCACACCGAAAGCCCACGCAAGCGAAACAGGTATCACAACACACACCGCTGGGGATGAGGCCTTCAGTGTCCAGTCTCTTCTTGCTAATTTTAAAGCTTTCAACTGGCATTCCTTGCAACCTCCCCTAGACAGCCGATTTTAAAACATAAAGTATCATGTTCACCGTCATTGTTGTTATTAGGATCATGACTGATCCTAATGACTGATTTCTGTTTTCTCTCTTGTACTTCCTTACCTTGTTGATCTATTTCTCCCGCCTCAGGATGTGAGAGTCTCACACAGGTTGGCTTCTCCACAACCTCTAACAGGCCTGAGTAACCCCAGCTAGCGCAGCACCTGGGTCCCTGCTGGGCCCTTCTCGCTGCAAAGAAGCGGGGACAATCCCTGCCCCTCCTACATGAGGGGCATCCATATTCCATAAGCAAGGAACTATTCTGCTTTCTCCTGCAGGATCACAGCATGGCACGATAGTGAGTTACTTAACTCTCCCCAAGTCAGGAATCCTTCACTAGCCACAATGTCATCATCCAGTTTCAGAGAAACAGGTCTGAAGGACTGTGAGAGCCTGCATTTCCATCACTGTATCAGCACTGCCACTTCAGATACCACACACATACAGATACTTTGAAATACGGCGAAGGGCAGGATAAATATCCCCGGGGTCCTACTGCAGACACCTGCAATCGAACCCTCTTAAATCAGAAGATGGAAGTTATGCTGCTGATCTAAATTAGTAGTTGCTCCTGGGCCAAGGCAGCCGGCACACCGAGTTGTGAAAACAGTCTCTAAAGTCTGGGGGCGGAGGGGAGGGAGGGTTGTTAGCTGCATTATGCTGCACAGCAAGTAAACAAACACGTTTGAACTTAAGGTTTTCGGTTCAGACAAAGCTAAGAAACCTTAGAAGCCGAGACTGGAGAAGGGCCCCACCAGACTGAGGATAAAAAACAGTAACTCTCACAATGCTGAAATTATTACACTTCTAGTTCAACAACAACAACAACTCACAGGCTACTTTCACAAGAACTAAGGTATGGAAAGCCTCACGGTATCACCAGGAAGTGACAGAGTCTAAAAATGAAAATACAAAGTGACTTCTGAAGAACGCTGCCCTGCAAAGGCTTCACAAAGAGCACTACAGAGCTCCACGGTACCTCTGACTCACAAGGGCCTGCACAGTTACAAAACAAGCCCAAACAAACAGTTCAACTGTTAAATAAAAGTTCCCTTAATTGTACCTACATGAACCTAAACTGCTTCTGAACCGTGCTACTCAGTGAAAAAGCGCAGCCAAGGCACCAACATTCCCCTATCTCTAGGCACCACTTAGTATTTTGTTATCTAGCACAACGTAAGATACATCCCAGAGAACAGGAGATAAGCATATCCTGCAACACAAGGCATATCTGTTTTCCTGAGCGCGTGCTGCAAAAACACACACTCTGCTATGAAAAGAGCAATCCATCACACACTGAGATTACTTTATGAGATCAACCAAAGCAGCAGGACAGAAGACTCAAGTAACTGTCTGAACTTCAAACTGCTGCGGAATGCAATGTGTCCCAAATATCTGAGATAAAGACACAATGCTGCCACAGGGGGGAAGGCACGGAGGAAATCAGTACTCTCAAAAGTAGCCTCCAACCTCCAGCAACTAAATGGAAATACATGGAAAAAAAGCCCTTCTAGCATCTGTTAACCCCACACTGAGCTGGAAGAGCCTGAACATGAAAACAACCTGCACTTTAGCACAGTGCAAGGAGATGGCTTGCAGCTCCAAACAGTGAATCACCCCTCAAGTGGCAGCGCACCAAGAACCTAAGCAACTCTAGCAAGCCTCACAGAAGTTTAAGGGAGCCCTTCTTTATGGTTTACAAGATCAGATAACAGAATATATTCTGTCTATCTGTTCTGCTACAGAATACTCAAGTTCTAAACATCCAACTTCTGAGGCAGCTCCTGTAGCAAGTTTCTTAACCAATATTCTTAACAATAAAAAAAAACCCACACCAAAATTAACTGGATTCTCTGAAGTTTTCTTAGGCCTGAAATATTTAAAGTCTTCACAGAAAAAAATATAAATTTGCAATTTACATGCATGCCCACAGGTACCACCTCCGAGGATAAACAGAGACAGAGGAGTTAGCCAAGAACAACATAAGAGTTAAGGAATTTTTCCTATGCTTTTGTCATGAGTCATGGAGATCTAAGATTAATTATAGCCTGCACTGAAAGTATCTTAAAAAAAAAAAACAAACAACAACGCATCACTGATTTCGGTTAGACAGTACTTCATGTCTAACAAGTTTTCACAAAGATGCTGAAGTACTCATACCGCATCAGTAAAGCTATAAAAGACAATAAGGCCAGGTGGAAGCTACCAGGATGCGGGTATGTTACAAGAACCTATTCAGGCAGCTTTTCAAGTTAGAAAGTCCTTTTAATCTTTAACCCTGAATGATACTGACTGTAGCAAAGTGAAGCAGATGCCAAGAAAGAAAACAAAAAGAAATCTTTTCTGACCTTCCTCAGACATTCAGCCTATTTCCTACTTCAGCTGACTCACAATGGGACTTACACGCAAAACACTTCCAGCATCGGAAAAAAACAGAACTCAAAACAAGTAACAACAGTTCTATACTGGATTTCTGTCAGTTCTCCAAATATGAGATCCTTAAAATAGTACATTAAACTAAGCTTCAGATAGGCAGATTTAGTGATTACAAGCCAGCTCCTACAAGCTAACTATATATTTCAGTAAATCAACATAGCGGTCTAAAACTGTGACGCCTTCTTAGAGCAGGATTAAAGAAACCCATATAATGAATTTACAGAAGTCCAGCATACGGATGTGTGGTCAGGTGAACACACACCCATGCCTCTTCTCCATACCCAGGCCCACACCTGTTGCAAAGTCCATGGCAGTGACACACTAAGGCAGTGTCAAACTGCAGTCGTTTACCCCCCGAAAGCCAAAAACGGGGCCCGCCCGTCGCCGCACTTACCGTCCTCGAAAGGGGTTCCCTCGGGCCTAGAGGAGGGAAGAAGCAGAGCACAGCGTTACCCGGCGGCAGCCCAGCTCTGACCCCACAAGCAGGCAGAGCAGCGGCACCCCCGCGGCCTGCCGCCCTCCGCCCCCCGCTCGACTCACCCGAAGATGACGGCGTTCCACACCATGATGTTGTTCTCTGAGGGGGCCCCGCTCACCCCGGCCGGGGGATCCTCCTGCAGCCTGCGGGGCACAGGGAGGGCTGAGGCGCCGGCCCCGCTGCCCCTCGCGCGGCCAG
>VWZK01005713.1:426455-466208 GCA_013396935.1 Baryphthengus martii | reverse complement strand
TGCCGCTGCCCCGCAGACTGCCAGCTGGAGAAGCTGCCGATGCGGCCGCGGGACCGCGCCCGGGTGATGGACGCCGCCAAGCACGCCCACAAGTTCTGCAACGCGGAGGAGGAGGAGAGCGTCTTCCTGCGCAGGTGGGCCCCGGCTTCGGTCCCCTTCGTCCCTCGGAGAGCCCCTCCGCGGCCCGGGGAAGGGACTGCCCTGGTCCGGCCTCGCCTCCTCCCCCGGCTGGGCACCACCGCCTGCTCTCTGCGAGCTCCTCTCACGCTCTTCCGCTCTTCCCCAGGCCAGAAGGCATAGAGCGGCAGTTCAGGAAGAAGTGTGGCAAGTGAGTGATCGCGGCAGCTCTTCAGTGACTTACAGAATCTGTTTGTAAGGTAACCTGGGTTTCCTCACAACGTCTTGTGTTTCTGTTTCCAGGTGTGGACTGCTGCTTTTTTATCAACACCAACAGAAAAATGCTCCTGTGACATTCATTGTTGATGGTGCTGTGGTCAAATTTGGTCAGGGTTTTGGAAAAACAAACATATATACTCAGAAACAAGAACCTCCCAAAAAGGTAATCGGCTTCAGAAAAGTAAAAAGGCTATCTCTCTTTTTCAAAAAGGTGTGGTGAGTAAAATCACTTAATGGCAGGGGCAGAGGGGAGGAAAAAGAAAGAAAAGGACCTCTAAACAATAACTCAGTTTGGTGCCTTCTACCTGCCTGCCTTAAGCTTTTCTTTACAGAGGTCACTGCAGCTTGCAGTCCCAGCACTAAAGAAAAGCAAAATAAACTTGGGAGTCGAGATTGTGCCTGATGTTTAGGCTCTGTTACCAGAAAGTTTCCATTTGTAAGTAGGTCAGACTGATAGTCTGCACAGTGATTCTCAAAGTCTGGTTCATGTGTTACGTATCAGTGAGTTTACTTCTGGTAATGACAGCTCTAAGTCCAGAAATCACTTTTGGCACCCATGGAGTTCAAATAATCTTAGTGACTTGCATGAGAAGTCTTAAAAGCTTTGGAGGGAGAAGGGACCCGGCTTTTGCCAAGGCTTAACACATTACTCTGCTTCTCACCCAGGTGATGATGACCAAACGGACCAAAGATATGGGCAAGTTCAGTTCTGTCACAGTCTCCACAATTGATGAAGAGGAGGAGGAGATCGAAGCGGTGAGTTTTGTCTGCCCGCAGCGGCAGTTGCATCTGAACCGGGCGGCTGGCTCAGACACTGGTCCGAGTCCGTCAGCGTCTCACCATTTACGTGAGATGTTGTTGCTTTGACGTTTGCTGTTGCAAAGTGACTTTATATGTGTTTCAGAGGGAGATTGCAGACTCCTATGCACAGAATGCAAAAGTGATCGAGAAGCAGCTGGAACGCAAAGGCATGAGCAAAAGGAGGCTACAGGAGTTGGTGAGTGGTTTCTTCGGGGTTGAACGTGAATCCCTGAGATCCGTTGGCATTGTACACAAAAGCTATCTTGCAGATAGGACTACAAGTGTAGAGAAGTCCTGGTAAAGTCATAAGCAAATTGTAGCTTTTTGAGGGTGACTACTTCCTTTACAGAGATGTTCTAGTCCTCCTGAACTTAAAATCGTACACAATTTGCCTATAGAGCTAACTGAAGAGCAGCCAGCAGAGTTTTTGCAGGGAGACTTTCCATAACCTGTTGGACAAGGAACAAGGTAAAGGGAAGCTAGGCCATGGCTCTGCTAACCAGAGCACCCCTAAAGCTGTGGTCTCAAGCCCGCTTGGCAGAGCAGGTCTTTGCCATATGCTGTCAGGGCAAGCTGAGGCCCTTGTGGAGGACCTGCCGGCTCAGCTGCTACCAGAAGGGTCACTTAAAGCATTAATGGCAAGAAGATCACAGCTGATCTTACCTGCTGTGACAGGAGAGTAATAGATGAAAGGAGGGGAAAATGTGCAGCTTCCCCCTGAGGACAGAGTATGAAATTGTTTCCTGTGCAGTTAGTCTTGGGCTTGTTAGAATTTTAAAGGTGGTCCTTATTTTTCACCTGAGGGGTGGAGGGAGCCAGCAAAGAGCTTGAGCTGCTCTTGCCCCTGGTGTGAAAAGCTTGCAGTGGTCAGACAAGAAGACTAAACCTCATTGGAGCACTGGAGGGAAGTGCATCCAGACATTCTTTCATTCTCTCTTCACTGTCTTAATCAGGCTGAGTTGGAAGCCAAGAAAGCCAAGATGAAAGGAACCCTGATTGATAACCAGTTCAAATGAAATGCCGCACATCTGCTGGGTGTTCGAAGGTGGGAGAATGCTCTAGCTCCCAGTAGCTGAGCTGTCAACAAAGCAGAAGTAACAGACAACATTCAAGGGCAGTGTGCTGCAGCCAGCTTGGGGGAGGAGTACCTGTGTCATAAGGGGTACTCTGGTACCAATTTTAGTGACTGCAGTGGCACCGGAGACTTGGCTGAAACTTCAATTCTCTGCAGACCCTGTGTTAGCAGCAAGCTGTTCCAGCCAGAATATTTACTTTTGGTAAAATCTTTGCTGGGTGCCTTCCTGACTCCAGTGCACTTTTAGATACCCGTCGTTTTATTTTGTTAGTTTTCAGATGTGTAAGATTTTCATAAATGTATTGGAAATATATAAAAATAATCATTAAAAAAATAAGTTCTGTGCCTGCTCTCTTTATTATTTTAAATGTGCCCAAAATGCGTGTGCAGCAGCCGGAGAGATGTGCTGTTCCACCCCAATCTGGAATGATGGGGATGCAAGGCTTGGGTATGGTGCTGCTGCTCGCCCTGACCACAGGCAGCCTCTCAGAGGCAGCCAGCATGGCTCGGCGGCAGCTCTGAATCTCTGCTCCCAGCAGACACTGCTCGATACAAGAACATGAAATCCAGCCCTGTGTTAAACTACTGAAAACAAAAGCTGTCTGCGTGTTATGCCACTGACGAGTACAAATCTATAGGTGGAAGCTACTGATAGGATTGGTGAGTTAAAGTAGAATACAACTGCACGTCCAAACTAACTCATTCTGCAGAACATTATCAGTATTTCGAGGTGTGTTTCCATACTGTGTTATGGATTTGAACTAAAATACTTTGCCTAGGGTGTTCTTACTCTACCAACTATCATAAAATAACATGAGCAATGAACAGGATGCTTCATCTCTCGCAGTTACTATGGAAGACTTGCTGTAATCAATAAAGATTTTCCGTCTGGCTTTATAACCCTGATTGGGAAAAGTCAGATCTGCTTAGCCTAAGGATGTATCCTGTCTTTCTCTGGGGAAATAAGGTGTAAGGGAGGGAATGAACTCTGCCCCAGAGCTGGAAGGCAGGGATGCATCCGTCATTCCTGTGACAATTTAATGCCAGGCAGGATAAGCACATGTTCAGGTTAACTTGAGCAGCGCTGATCTTGTTCGCTGCTGATCAGCTGCTAATCTGAAGCCTATTTCCAGAAGCCTGTGTCCAGAGGCTCTTCAGTTAAGCAGTAGTAATGTGGTGTGTAATGCTGGAGAAGGGCAGGAGGAACACACAAACCCTTTTTCCAAGCAAAATCCAGCCGACGAAGGCCGCAGGGTTCTCCAGGAGCAACCCAAGCCCCAAATGACCACAGGTTGGTCTCTGGAAAAATTAGCAAGTTTTTCCAAGCTGGAGTCAAAGACTGAAATTTGAAAATAAGTTTTGAACTGTATGAGGTGTGCTGGGGTGCAGGCTTCTTAGTCTCCCCTTATTAGAAAGGATGAAGTTCAGTCCTGGTTCAAGTGACCCCCCAGAACAAAAGCTGACTCAGGGACAGTGATTTACAGTTGGGGTCATGGTTGGGAGTGACAAAATGCAGGGCTCTGGCTGACATGGGGCTGTGAAGGAGCTATCAGCTGGGCCAAGCACCAGCTTTGCAGCGTGGCGAGGCACAAAGAAAATCTGGTGGGTGCACGGCTCAGCACGTATCGTCCAAAGTAGCAGTTACCAACAGCCACTAACTTCCTCAGCTGTCCACCTCAAGCCTTGAGGCTATCTGCACAGCACAGCACAAGCACTCCTCCCTTCTGGCTTTTAGAAGACCAGCCCACCTTCAGTCAGTTTTTTCATTCTGGCCATTCGAGATCTGCCTAGTGTGGCCCAGGGCTCACTCACGGACCCAGTGAGAATGGGGAGTATGTGGTTTGCCACGCTGGCAGTCCCTGAGATACTTCTAATACACTCTGTCTCTGCAGGCAGTGGCTGAAACAACTCCAATGCAGAGAACCCGATCTAATACATTATTAAATATGTATTCCTTACCCTAACTAGATCTAGTTCACAACAATTTAAATCAAGTTGGGTTTTTCATTTCTGGGTCTGTATGAGATAAAGGATGTTATCTGACCATAGCAACAGGAAGCGGAGGCAGCTAGTTCAAATGCTTCATTAAATGGTCTATTACAAGAGAGAAAACTAGTCATTCTGCAGAGTTTCTCACACTCTGGTAGCAACTGAGTAATCTTGTAATAACTGAGTAATCTGCAGCAGTGTTCAGACGAAAGAAAAGTCATGTTTTGTGTGGCGTAAAAGCCAACATTAGTTTTTATAACTCTGTAAATAAAGACAGGTAATAGAGTTGTTTGTTGGACTGAGCAGTATATTGTACATAAGAACTTGTCTGCATGCAGAGGTACTGCAAAGCAAAATAGCACATGAAACAAAAGTGAAGGAGGGGGATCTGTGTCAAAACCAATGCCACATGTCTAGACTTACCTTAGTGTGTTTCATGACTTAGTCCAGTCCAGTTTCCAAGCACCTCATCTGAATTACCATGTCAGAATAGCTCCATGTGTAGCAACGCTGCCTTGTTCCTCATAACCTATAAAAAAGCCAAAAACCCACAGAGTTTGTAAACACTGGAGAGAAGCAGTAATGGTAGATTCCACCTCATTGGTGTTAATCACAGCTGTACCTGGGGAGCAACGCGGAGTCCTCCCTGCACACCGCTGGGGCCATGGCAGGGGCTCCGGGGTGCTGGGTGGTGCCGGGGCTTGTTCAGAAGCTGGAGTGCAGCTTTATTGGCATATGTCTGCCTGGGCTCCGGGCAGGTTGAGAGCTCACACAGAGCCAGCCACCTTGGGAGCCTGCTAAGAGCTGCCTCCCAGGGCAGGGTTGCAGGGTGTTTTGGGGAGCCCTGAGGAGTTGCCAGGCCTCGCTATCCTGGCCCCATAACCCTTCACGTGGCACAAGGATGACATTCCCACTCAGCAAGACTGCACAGGGCAGAAAGCTGCCTTCAAGGGAGCAAGCACCAGTGGTTGCCTTGCTTTGCACCTACAGCTGGTGCCTCATGCCCTGGGATGTGCTGCAGGGAGCTGCACGGGACACTGCGCCCACCACCTCGCAGTGAAAGTCTGCCTGAAGGACAGGCAGCAGTGAGCCCCAGCTGGGATGCTCTCAACTCCCCAGTTCCACAGATATCCCCCCAGGATGATGGCACCATGGTGCCCGGCAGCGACCAGGTGGCTGGATCATGTGCAGAGCTCAGCCTCGAAACCTGAAGGCAAATATTTCTGGTCAGCTACTGCAGCTCTTCTTGGGCTCCTTCACCCACTAGGCTGGCACACAGATGTCTCACTCTGACTCCCTAGACTATTACAATTAATAAGTGCACACTAATATTTTTTTTTTGGTGTATGACAATGTGATCAGCGCTGATTGATCAGCCTAAATCAAACTAGACTCAGCTTATGCTGGTATTATCCTAACAAGCCCCACGGGTCCATGGGGCATTGCCACATCCAGGCATTTAAAAATATAAAATAAAAATTATGGGCTTGTTTAAAAGGCTACAGGGCAGGGCTACAAGAGATGGTGAAGGAAGCTTTGTAGCTCTTTGCTGGGGAGATCTTATGAACCCTAGCTGGCCACAGCACGCTGGGTTTTTGAGTGAATTTCAAGGCACAAGTAGCCAATGTCTTCTTACTTGTCAGCCAGAAAATCACCACGCCATCCCTCCAGCCAGGGCTGTAACTCCCATTGACCTTGGCAGGATCAGGCAGTGACAAACAGCAAACCCCTGGTGGGACAACACCTCCCAGAACTCGCCTGGTGTTGCAGGTCTTGGTGTGGGTCTTGGCAGCTCCTGAGGGGTCAGTGTGTCTGAGATCGCTTCCCCTACAGCAGCTCAGTGTGGTGCCAGGGTGTGTGGAGTTGGGGCTGTGTCCCCGAGAATGCGCCAGATTTAGCTCCTGCCCTGCAGCTCAACCGGTGTGCTTTGGGCAGCTGACAAGGACACCTCACACATCTGGGGAGCGGCAGAATCGGTCCCACAGGCGGTTTCAACACACCCACCCCACTGGGAATGATTTTACCCTGCACAATTCAAAGCATAACATCTTCCCCAGCTTCCTGCTGTAGCAGTGAGGGTAGCACATGCAGGACACTGGGGCCATGCCTGGCCCATGGTGACAAGGCAGGGGAACTCTTGGCTCCACCCTGAGACACTCTGGGGCAACCCAAGCACTGCTGAAGGGGATGATGGGAGGAATGAGCCGGCACTGTGCCGGCCATTTGCGAGTCAGATCCTTTAGGTGGGACATTTTCCATCACAAGGCCTGGTGAGATCCAGACAGCAGCCCCTGCAGAGAGAGGTGCAGTGTTTGCACTGGAGAAAGCTTTCAGACAAGCCCCTGTTTCCTCAGGAGCAGGTTAACTCCATGCAACACAACTGGTTTCTGCCTCCACCTCCAGATGAGGTGTCTTGGCCCTGAGGCTCAGCTTTGCCACGCCGAGCCTCCACGCTGAGCAGTGCCAAGCGCTGGGCAGGGCTTGGAGGAGGCTAGGCTTCAGTGGCACTTTGAAGATGGAAACACAAGGTAGAAATGTGGCCTCATGCAGGTGGAGAGAGCCTGAGGCGGGCTGCCTGCCGAGGCATACTCCAAGCCTCTGCTCCCTGCCTGCACCAGACAGATGAGGAGATTAAGATCCTTCCTGTCCATGTGTTCCTGCTCACCCCTGTTCCTCCACCACTCTGGGGACACCCTGGCCATGATGCTCCCCTGTAGTCTCCAAAGCTCAGCCTGGATGTGGCATGATGGGGCCTGGGGGACACTGCTGTCCTCCCCAGTCACTGCCTGGCCCTGCACCCATCTCCAGCAGAGGAAAGAGCAGGGGAGCTCAGCCATCACACCTCCTTTCTGCTGCCTGGGGTGAGCCCCAGAGCCCTGCTCCCATCTCTGTTCCCAAATCCCTAGTGCCTTCCAAATCTCCCTGGCAAGAGAGTGGCTGTCCCTGCCTCGCTTTGCCCAGCACTCAAGCACCCAGGTGGTCCCTGCAGCCTCCAGCCCAGCTGGACAGGCCCCAGCTCCACAGAGGTGGGGGGGGGGCAAGGACAATCCCATCCCACAGCCCCTAGCACCACGGCCGTCCCAGCCAGGAGTCACTGGTGCATGCTGAGCCATTCCCAGCATCCAGCACCACTCACCACCTGCCCCAGCCGCTGGCAGGGGTTTCATATGATCCCATCTGCAGCCGCGCTGCGTCAACAGCTCCTAAGCCTGGGATTTACAGCTACTGGGCAACGGGCCAAGATGCAAGTGGCATTACAGGCGCTTGCCCACCCCACCCTGCCTGCAAAGGGGCCGGTACACCGGGCCAGGCACAGGTCCCGTGGAGGAAATCATGATGCACGAGATGTTCCGTACTCCCCACAAGAGAATGGCATTTGAAAGGGAAATGCACCCCTGCCCCTGCCACTCCTGGGGCTGCACAGAACGCTCCTGTTGGAGGGATTGCACTCTGCCACCTCGCCACTGGCTGGTCCCAGTCCCCTTCCCGTGCTTCCATTTCCCCACAAGAACAAAGCCCTTAATCCCTCTGTATCATGCTCCCGTGGCAGGTAAAAGCAGCAGCTGAAGCCCCCAACCTGCTTCTGCAGATAAAGCTGCTCCCAGGGAGCTGCCAGGAGGGGAAGGTTAAATCCCCAGGGAGCCCCAGGCCTGAGGGAGCTGCCAGCCTGTGCTCCATGGCAGCAGGGCACAGGGAAAATCCATTGTGGGATCTGCCTCACATCTCCCCACGTGCCAGAGCTAAAAAAAGTTGTGAAACACATGCTTGTTGGGATCCTGAGTCTCAAAGGCAGTAACTTGCATGGGTAGCTACAACCCATTTCATAGAATCATGGAGTACTAGGTTGGAAGGGACCCCAAGGATCATCTAGTCCAACCTCTTCTGGTAAAAGCCTGGTCTAGACAACATTGTCCAGCTGAGTCTTAAAAGTGTCCAGTGTTGGGGACTCCACCACTTCCCTGGGGAGATCATTCCAATGGGTGATTGTTCTCCTTGTGAAACTGTCCTCTTGTGTCTGGTTGGAATCTCCCCAGGAGTAACTTACACCCATTACCCCTGGTCTTTTCCATGTGACTCCTTGTAAAAAAGGAGTCTCCACCTTCTTTGCAGCCACCCTTTTAACAACTGGAACATGGTGATAAGGTCTCCCCTCAGCCTTCTCTTGTCACAGCTAAACAAATCCAGTTCTCTCAGCCTTTCACTAATGCCAGCCCTGCATCCCAAGCCCAGGGTGAAACACTGTAGGTGTCAGGACTTAGGGGTGCTTCGCAGCCCAGCACAATGGCCCAGCTCAGCTCCTTGGTCACCCGTCACCAGGGGAAGAAATGATGCGCTTACATCCCTGTACCAACAGCCTGGTCACACATCCCTGCAGAGGAAGGGAGAGGAAACAATAATGTCCCACATTTGGCAACCAGCAGCATTTCAGAACAGCCCTTGAAATCCAGGAGAGCTTAGCAGCACAGGTCAATACGGGCCAAGAGCCCTTAATTAATTACCTTGCATTTGTGCAGCAGGACAGAGCTCTCCAGTAAGGCTGCCCCATGGCCCAGCCCCCTTCCAGGCTGCTGCCTGCTCCTCCAGCATGCTGCCTGCTGCTTGAGGCATTGCTCCATGTCTCATGGGAAAATTTTCAGTCCATTTTTTTGAACAGCAGGCAGTGGAGATCTCACACCATAGGAGCCCAGGGGCAATTGAAAAGCACCAGCAAAGCCTCTTGGCTCAACAGCGCAGCACGAGACCGTCTCCCATCACGAACGCACCAGCACATTCACAGGGACCCAAGCGTGTGGCACGGTGCCACACTCTCACGCCCGGCTGCCTCACTTGGATTTCAGCAATAAAACCACCACCATCCTTCGCAACACAAGGGCTTGTTCAGCTGCCTTGGACAGTGGTTGAGATTAGTTTCAGTGATTGAGATCAACTGCTTCGAGCAGGCCTAGGCAGCCAGAAAGGACTAAACGTGTGGGAGTAGTGAGGGAAGACTCACGGATCTGAAGGGCAGAGGATCAGGAGGGCATCCACTCACCACCCAGCTTCCCAGGCAGTGCCACTAGGGCAGCTCACAGACCCACAGAGCTGTCTGGGTGAAGGTCAAGCCACACACATTGCCCAGTCTTGCAGTGTTTTCCTCAAACTGCCCCGGCAGCATGAAGGAATTTCCCCCTTCCCCGAGAATTTAGGGCTGGGACAAGCACAACTTCCAGGGCTAAGGGCAGAGAGTGGGGATGCGGCTCCCTGCCTGGCACGGGGGCTGTCTGTAGCTCCCCAGAGCTCAGCACCCCACATGAGGGCATGGCCAGCCAGAGGCTCTACCTGAGAGCAGCAATCACTGGCACTTACGCTCTCAGGCTGGGTTTAACATGCCCAAGAAGGTAGCTCACATTCTAAGCCAGAGCCCGTAGTGCCAGCTCTGCTCCTGTGGACAGCAGCAGACACCCCTTAGATGACTTTCCAGCCTCCCAGGCCTTCAGTGCCACAGGGAGGGCTGGGCTCTGCAGAAGGTTTAGGCACCTGGCACTTTCAAAACAAAGTTTCATCAGTTCCAGGGAGCAGAGAGGCCAGAGGCAGGACTGGCAGTACACTGCCAGGGCATCATCTCTGGTCACTGGAGTCATAGAGAAGCCCAGCTGGGCAAGTTCTTTAGAGCTTCCAGGCTTCCAGTCCCCATTCCAGTCCATGCCACTGGCCTCCACTACAGTTTCCTCGGCAGCCTGCGCTGTGTTCACCTGCCAGAGGCCACAGGAAGCTGGTAGCGACGGGTGCAGGATGGAGGCGTTTCGTCTTCCTCCTTCTCTACAAGCACTGCAGAGACCCCCCTCCCTCATGCTGGAGCTGCTGCAAGGACAAACAGGAGATGAGGAAAGCTGGTTTCAGACCTTTATTTCTTTGTACTCTTTAAGCAGGAGTGACTGAAATAGAAACCATGGTGAGTCCCGTCAGGGAGAACAACTTCATAAAGACAGAGCAGTGAGTTGCCCCTGCCCCATGCCAGCCTGTACAAACATCAGCCATCACTGTTTAGGAACTATATGGTTTTCAAACAAGTCCATGAACCGTCACAGACTACATACAACATGCCATTTCACAACAGGAAACAACTTTATGTGTACTTCTTGATTTCGTCATACAGGACTAAGACAAAAGCACCACCCATTCCTCGGAGTACATTTGACCATGCACCTTTGAAAAACGCCTTGGAGCCCTCGTCCCGGGCAATCTTCCGCCAGCAGTCAATAGTGCCAGAGTACATTATGTCAGCTGCGGGAGACAGACAGCGTTAGGAATTGGGACGCCTGTGACCCCCAACATCCAGGTCAGAAATGGCCCAACATCTGCCAGTTTCCCAGCATCAACTGCATCCCATTTCTTCACTGACATTCTCCAGTATTTGTGCATCAGAAGGCAGTATTGCCCAGGAGATACACTGCTGCTGCAGTGAGACACCAGAAGGACTGGTTCGAGCAGAAGGCTTTGACACCAACACTTCCAGACCCAAAAGCTACTGCACAGTCAACTAGGCTGTGCCTGCTACTAGCAATGTCTCTTCTTGGCCCAGAGACACTAGACTGCAACATCCTTGGGCAAGTTCTGCTGTTCCTACCTACTGACAGATTGTACATGCCATCGTGCAGGTGTGCTGCAGAGACTGACATGTCTGCACCCCTCATGTGACATCTGCTCCTGCAGCCCCTCTCATATCCCGACGTTTACAGAAGATGAGGATATCTACGTGATCTGGTGAAAGCCAAGCCACCCTGCCTTCATCTCAGCTCTACCACCAACTGTTGATTCAGGGATGCCCGGTACTTCGACACAAGATTGAACCTTACCTCCTTTACGGCCAGACTGCATCATCATGCGACGACGAACTGTATCAAAAGGGTAGGAGGTCAAACCAGCGACAGCAGTGACGGTCTGAGCGATCATCCAGCTGACAACAATGTGGGTGTTCTTTGGGTCTGGAAGCATGCCTGCAGGAGAGAGGATTTGATGAGAACGGCAGGTGAGCCACCAGCACCGGCCAAAATGCACTCCAGGCCTGCCACATGCAGCCCAGCAGCTCCCTTTTAATGCCATTTTTGTCAACTTACCCTTTGCGGTGTCGTAGATGCCAAAGTAGGCGGCTCTGTAGATGATGATACCCTGGACAGAGACACTGAAGCCCTGGTATAGGCCCCTGAGGCCATCCGACCGGAAGATTTTGACCAGGCAGTCACCAAGCCCACTGAACTCCCGGTCAGCTCCGGCTTTACCCACATCCGCTGCCAGGCGAGTTCGGGCAAAGTCAAGGGGGTAGACGAAGCACAGGGAGGTAGCGCCAGCGGCACCCCCAGACGCCAGGTTACCGGCGAAGTACCGCCAGAACTGGGTTCGCTTGTCCACACCGCCTAGGAAGATCTGCTTGTACTTGTCCTTGAAGGCGAAGTTGAGGGCCTGGGTGGGGAAGTACCGGATCACATTGGCCAGGTTGCCGCGCCAGAAGGAGAGGACGCCCTGCTCCCGGGGGATGCGCACCACACAGTCGATGATGCCCTTGTACTGCTTGTCGGCGGCGATCTGCTTGCTGGCGTGCTGCACCTGCGCGGGCCGAGACCCCCCGTCAGCGCCGCTCCCAGAGACCCCCCCCGGCCCGCCGCCATCGCCCCCCTCCCCATCCTTGAGGCGACCTTGGAACGGTCCCGGCCCCCGTCGCTCACCTGCAGCAGCAGCTTCACTCTCTCGATGGGGGCGACGGCGGTCTTGGAGATGGCGGCCGCCACCCCGCCGGCGAAGAAATCCTTGGCGAAGGACACGGCCGCATCGGTCATGACGGGAGGCGGCGGCGGGCGCTGCGCGGGGAGCCGAANGCCAGCCCGCGGGCTGCTCGGCCCGGCCACACGTAATTCCCTCCTCCCCAGCGAGCAGCCCCCGTCCCCCCAGCCCCTCGGCGTCCCCCAGGCGATGCAGAAGGCAGCCGGGCAGCCTTCGCGACCGAGGTTCTGGCAGGAACAGGGGAGGCTCAGAGCCAGGACTCAGTCCAACTGCCCAGCCTCAGAGAATCCTAGAACACCAGGTTGGGAGGGACCCCAAGGATCATCTGGTCCAACCTTTAACCTTGCTGAACCTCAGCTGAGAGGACCTCTCCTGCAGTGACCTTTCCCATTACCACCCCTCTGCGTACAGGATGCTCTGGGAGTCAAAGAGCTCTAAAGATCGTCTGGCTTCCCTGCATCAGCCACCCTGCTGTGACAAGATGATCACAGACATGCACCCCACCACCAACCGCCCACCACTCCTATGGCGTAGCTGCATCTAAGTGTCACTGGAGTTACATTTCACTCACCTGAGAGTAACCTCAACTATTCAGCCTTGTTATTAACTGGTTCTTCACAATCACGCACGACTTTACATGTCAGTGATCCACTGCTGAAGCGTTTTGTTTCGGTGCTGTCTTAAATATTTTAACGTTACCATTTGGGGGATTTCTCATACACAGACGTGATTACACAAAGTAGAGACTTGGCTCATAAAAGGTTAGCCTGTGATTTATAGGTTGGTTGTAGGAGTACATTAGAATACAAAGGTGTTATTAGCATATCAGAAACAAGTTAGAGGTAACTTTTTGACTCACTCGACTGTTACCAGTTTTGAATAGCTGATCAGACATTCACATGCACCCATCACTCAATCTTTACAATCTATCAGAAACATAACATTAATAAAAAACATACAGGTAAGCTTGGTCAGTCTTTAGAAATCCGTTCCTTCCCAGCAGCTCACAAGTCACATGTCTCTATTCATACATTTCAAGTAAGTCTCAGTATGATTACCTGCACTGTGCAAACAGGGAAACTGAGGCACAGAGAAACACGTCCACTGGGCAGGTTGACTGGAGAGCCAAAAGCACTTACAGCTTCAGTGTGATCCATGAGCCACCAGATCTGATCTCTACTCTCTTAACTTTTGTTATCGATGCTTGCATTTCTTCCCGGAGAAGAAAACCAGTATGAAGCACCACTGCAGCAGAACTGAACAAGTCGATTAAGAGAGATACTGCAAGACCTCAGCTGTAGGGTAGATCAGCATTGAGTTCTAGGTACAAGGCAGACCTTAACACTTACCTCAAATGTTTCTGCAAATCTCTCTTGCTCCACAGTCACACACTGTTCCGGCATCGATCTGCCATTACCTCATCCCGCTGTGATCTGGCCTACCCAAGCAGTTTCTGAGATTCACTTCTTCCCACCCATCAGGGGCATAAACAGTGGTACAAAATCAAGGACAAAAAGCTGTGCAAACCAGGAGGCAAATCCTGCGCTGAGCCGAGGCAGGAGCACGGCTGGTGTGCGCACGCCTTGCCGAGCTGCTGTGGTTCACACGCTGCTACAGCCCCAGGCTGGCGGGACATGCTGCAGAGGGCAGAGCTGCCTCCCTACCTGGACATGGGGTTTAAGGTTTTCTATCAGAAGGCACTAGGACGAGGCTGTTCCACAGCTCTACTTCTACAAAAGGACTGGAATCACACTGCAGGTCCTCAGGTGTAATACCAAGGTGCTCCTTTACTGTCCAAAAGCTCCCCAGACTGGTCAGAGGCCTATCAATTGCACTAGCAATAGCCTTGTGGTCTTGCAGAGACGTTCCTATCTACAGAAACTATCTGTGGCTCCTGGGTCAGAGAAGTGAAAGTGGAAAAAGAATAAATAAAAAAACCCACAGGTTGTATGCACAGTGCAATTCTGCTGGCAAGTTCTGAGCAGTACAGTAGGCCTGGGTCCGTGCACAGGAACTAAAAAGTAGTTTACTATAAAAATAGAGCTTTAGGAATACCAAAATAACACGACAAGGCTTGTGGCTCTGAAACATTTAACACATTTAAGAACTGCATTTTTCAGGACATTTTTCAGTTAGAGAACTTTTTCAAAGCCTGAAATAACTTATGTACACAACACAGGAGAAAAGAGGGAAAATTTTCTAGTATGCACTTAAGTTTGCAAGGTTGTCATTCCAGTGTATTACAGATTGTTTTGCACGTTACCATTCTTTCTTAGAAAAAGCACAGTTGTAGCAGCGTTATTTTCATCTTTACACCAAAGTTACATACAAAACTACTATTCTCAAGTCTCAAAAACTGAAGAGTGGATTCTGGAGTGTGACTAACTGAGACTGACTATTGCATCCACAGAATGCCATGTCCATACAGTATCACTAAAAATAGAGATTTCAGCAGAAATTCTTGCACGTTGTATGTATTCTAGTCTGTTTAGGATTTTTGTCTGACTCAGTATCTCAGATTACATAAAAAAAATAATAATCCATTTTAATTTTCTTAGTATTTTTAACAATACAATTTATACTTCCGTCTCGGTTCTCTTGCCTTTCTGGAAGTGGCTTTATCTCAAAATGGCTATTGAAAAGCACCCAGAATGATGTATTTTCAAGTTCCAATAGCACAGTGGAACTAGTTGCATTTCTTCTCTTCAGGACATGCTTGCTATTCATATTGTTTATATCCATTCAGCAAGTGAGATACAAGACTTACTCGTTCCTGACACTGGTGCCTCAGTACTAAAAGCATGCAATGCACTGACATTCTGGTACCTGTAGTTCAGGTAAAGTTCCTTAGGAAAGGTAGTGTGTGTATCTGCAACGGACACTCTGATGTCAGTTTTCAAGAGCAGATTTCCTTGGCTCAATATTTTCTTTTCGGAGGAGCTTTAATTCTCTCAGTTCTTGTGGCTGTAAACTCTGGTCCACGCCAGGAGTCAGCTTGTAATTTAAAGGAGATTCAATATAACCGTTTCTGTACAGACAGACCCGCTTGCAGAATTCAAAGGTGCTAAACATAACACCGAAGTATGGGACAATCTGATAAAAGCGTAAAAAAAAAAAAAAAAAGGCAAGGAAAGATATAAAACCAGCAATGCAATATTAGACTCACTAGTAGCATTCTTAGATGTTTTAAAAAAGGAAACTTCTAGAACTTCACATCTGACCTGATCTGCTAATGGTGCTGTGCTCATTTATATAAATCAGTCTCACCTCAAACTAGGCTGGCACCTGCAGCACGCTTAAAGCAGGAATTTATTACCGGTACCTAAGTAATTATAACAATATTGTGAGTAACAAGGTCTGTGCTAGCCAGTGGATTATCACAATTTGTCAAATACCTAACCAAATCCTAAGCGACCTCAGCAAATCCTGGTAGGAAATGTGGGATTTATTCTACATAGAGCAGAGCAACTGAACAATTTTCTCCTTTCTCCCCATGCAGAATAGAATCAGCAGCTTTGGTGCCATGTGGCTTTACACCAGCCAAGGTAGGGCCAGGCACAGGCAGCCCATCACAATCAATCAGGTTGTCACTCAATTACCACTCATTAGCTGATCTGTAGTACTCGGTGTATCTAATCCTCACTGCAGCACTATAAAATGTATTTACGTTAATGAAATTACCTTCCGTTTAAGCTACCATGCTTTGTTTCAGGCTTTCAACTCAGCAAGGGCTGTAGTAACCCTTACAAATGCATTAAATAGCTGGTCAAGAGCACTACTTTTGACTTCTGGGGAAATGGTTTACACAAGTGCAATTTTCTTTACAGCTTGGTACAACATGTCAAATTACTGAAGCTCACCTGAGGAGCAGAACTTGTTTAGCTGTCCTAAGTGGATCACTTGCAATCCCCATCCGTACCCTACCTGGTGTGTTAGCAGCACTCCCTCCTCTAAGGACATTCAAATGTACTTGAAAGGAGTGACATCTAGAAGCCAAGCTTACATTTGGGGAAGTAAGACCAAAGCAAGTTCCAGAGCTGGTTTATAACCTGCCTGAGGTTACACCCGTTTTGTCACGGACCCTGTCACTTCTAAGCTGCTAATAAGTACGTCATACGCTTTATAACCCCAGCTGTCCAAAATTGTGTCTTGATTGCTTCAGGATAGTCTTTGTTCGGGATGAAAGCAAAACCTCACCTTGAGCAGGCTGGGTGTGAGTCCATTCCACAGTCCAAGCACACCTTTGTTCTTCACAGTTTGCCGGAAACAGTCGGTCATGCCAGTAAAATAGACATCAACCGCTCCATAGTGGGGAAGCCAAGGACTCTGTGCCTGTTGAAGAGACACCCAAGGGGATTTAGAACAAGCAAAGGAAAACCAGAGTAATTAAAGATCATTATTTTTCTCCATTCTGGTACATAAGGAACTCTTAATTCCACTTTTTAACAGACTGATCTGGATTCTTCCATCAACCCAAAATAATCAGCTATTTTGCCTTGAAATACAGATTAAAAAGGGAGGGAATTCACTCTCTGGTAGGTATGAAAAAGAGCAATAATTTCACACAGCTCTTCCTTTTGTACTGTGTCACTACTAGAAATAGATCCCACCCTCATGGAGACAAACCATCCAAACCAGAGCCGCGTAGCACATCAGCCGCACGCCCGCCAGCTGCCCGGGTGTGGGGAGAGGTATTTCACACCACTGGCTCAGGGCTGGCCCCAGATGTCACACTGCCTTCCTGTAATTCCAATCAAAACAGAAGAGGATGCTGCCTTGACTCAGGCTGCTGGGGCTGCGCCCACACTGCAACGAGAAGGACAAACTGTACTACGGGTTGAGTAGCAACAGTAGAAATGGAAGAACAGCGATTTCAGCCCAGGCTGTACAAGCTCACCAGGAGCTGTAGGTGAGCAGCTGGTGCCCATGCTCCGATATCTTTGCTACATGGTCAGTTGATCTGTACTGGTTAAAGTTAGCTTGGGAGCATCCTGCTGGACTGCAGCTGCATTTCCAACTGTGGCATGGGCAGTGTCTGTTCACTTGGAAGTAGTGTAGCGGGTCATTTTTAACAGCAAAATCCTTCCTTCATTAATCTCCTCCTGCGTTAGCACAGACAGGATAACCTGACCTTGAATAATCCCATCCTCACCCATCTGTGGACATGCAGCCATGGGGGTCACTGTGTGCTGGCAAGTCAGGGTTTCAGTCAAGAGACACTTCTCAGTCGGGAGTGTCTGGGGACCCCAGCACACAGATTGATGACTTGTGCACACAAGCTGATCACCACAGGGCAGAAGTTTGATAAAATGGGACTGGTACAGTGAACTGATTTGTGAATACGGGTATCATTAGCCCCTCATTGATCTAAAACACCACATGGGGTGTTCCCCTCCTTGGCCAGACTAACCTACAGCTTCTCAGAGCTGCTAAGCCTATAACAAGCCTCTCATAAATTGACAAGTGGTCACGACATTTTCTAGATGCCTCAGCTATAGTATTTCAAATACTTGGCAACTTAGATGCTGGAAATGGAAACAAATCAAAACTCATGCTCCATGTATAGAAGTTGCTAATCAAATAATTGAAATGCAGTTGCATCCCCCTGCCTTCCTGGGAAGTCTACTGCTAAAATTTAAAAGCTAACAAAAAGCCACAATTGCCCTACACACTAACTGCATAGTCTTCTTTAGCCGCAAAATAAATAAATGAAGTATCAATTTTTTCTCATTTTTTTTTGTGTATGGCTGAAATGCACGTGAAATACTTCTGATGGCAGGTAACCGGTAAAACTGCAGTTTTCTTTTGACAAGGCTTTAGGAGGCGATTTTGGGAAATCAGATGTCTGCACTGAGAAAGAGGGCAACAGGCTTCCACCACAGGCTGATTCGTTATCTTTTGGATCCCCTTTATCATGTTCTGTCTCTGTTACCCCAGAAACGAGCAGGGCTAAGGATCTGCCTTTTACACTTGAAGGAAGAGAATACAGAAGCTTTTGTTTCTCTCTAAACTTTCTCAACAGTGTACCTGATTTCTAAGAGAGGGATCACATTTGTGGGGGAGAAAGTATTTCAACTGTTCATCCCCTTTGTGGCTACACTGGCCTTGCTAACTCCGTCGGGCTACAGCTGTTTCTGTAGCTCCTAACCGAGGTGTAAGCTCCCACAGCTTCCTGTTGTAGGACTCAGAGAGGCAGATGTTATGGGATTTAACTGGTAACGGAGCTAGTCTGGTAGCCAAGGGTCATGCATACATTCACTTGTGCTCATTATGAAGAAGTTCAGCTGTCTGCTTGGCTGTTATTTAAGGGGTGTCAGGGTTTAAAAAGCAATAGCTAAATCCATCAGTGAGAAATAGAGAAAAAACTTCTCCAGTCTCAATCCCTAGTACTTGAGAAACTCAAGTACTCAAGAGACTCACGGCTGTCGTGTAGAAGATGCTGAGTGATGCAACGCCGACTTCAGAGACTGGTCCCATTAAGAATGGTGTTATTCACACGAGCAATGCTTTGAAGAGCCCTCAAAAGATCTAAGTATCCTCAAAAATTCAACATCAGTCACAGGAGAGGTGGATTCAAAACCCTGTTCTGCTTTCTGGACTGTCAGCCACTTTCCCGAAGCTTTTTTGGTGCAGGAAGTTACAGGCAGATGATCAGTGAAGAGGGACAGGTTTCTAAAAGGCATTAGGAAAGCAGGAATGCTGTTAACGGTAACGTGTGCTTTCCCTCCTTGTTAAGTCTCTTTGTGGTAGGCAGGGCATGACCTACCAGAATTAACTGCATGAGTTTGACTTAATCCCCTCCTTCACTGTATACACTGCAAAGACATAAATGAAAGGGTTCTGGTGACAGTACTCCTGGACTACACCACCATGACAGGCCACAAGCATGCTGCAGATTTCAGAAACATTCTTCATGTAGCAAACACATTCAGAAGACAGTTAAAAAGGAACAGGTAAGTCAACTCCCCAGATTTCTAAGATGCCCACAGACATTGACCTCTTAAGAGCTTTACTGCAAGATTATGTATAGTAACATTCACCAGGGCTACAGCCATATTCAAGATCTCAGTCTGTGGGGTGAAGTATGCTTTGATAGTATTTCTGCTTTACAGAAGCAGTACATTTCTAGGACCCTACAAACAGTATTTAAATAACAATTGTCCACAGAATCTCAGAATCACCTACTGCACAAGGAAAACTAAAAACTGTAGCAGTGCATAGTTAAAACTTCAGTATTTTGGACACAGCTAAACCAAGTTAAACTGCCTTAATCATTTGGCACTGTTCTTGATGAAAAATATAGCCGTGGATTTTGGGGTGTTCTGCCTCATCTAACCATGTCTACAACACTGCAAACCTCACACCTGCCCTGTGGCACCAGGGCCAGAAAATGGAAGTAACAACGCAGATCAAACTAGCTTCTCTATGTTTTTTTTTGTTGTTTTTTTTTCTAGAAACCTACTATGACATACAAATCAAACAGCTAAACTCATACCAAAAAGATCAGGTTTATGACAGAGACATTTGATGCTATGCACCTCAAAGCAGCTTGAATTCCTGTCTTTTGATACCCCTTGACACTATAGGCTGCAGCATGGAAGCCTGTTTGTCATGAATGTTTTTAAAGACTTCCTCTTCCCTCAGTGATGTCTGTCTCATGCTGCAGAATTCTGGAGATAGAGTACAGCTCACTATGCTGACAACAGAATGTCAAGTTGTTAGTCACTATAATAGCAGGGCTAAGTTGCTAATCTTTTTACTTCTAAATGATTAAAGCACATCCAATGCAGAATTGGCTCCATCTGCCCTCTCACAAACAGTATCCAGAGGCCACCAAGTGTACTAAGTCACTGTGATACATCCCCAAAGTTAGCACTCTGCTCTATTTTGACAATTTAAACCTAAGAGAGACATCTATAAAAAAAACCCAACCAACCTACCTACACTCACATCTTTTTATATTAAAAAAAATATTTAAATAAGGGTGGAGTGTCATGAAAAAACTCATTTGTTAAAGTTAATTGTTACCTGAAGACTCTTCAGACACCATCTCTCCCATTGTCTGCTTCATGAGGTGACTGCCAGGACAACACAGTCCCATTTTGGGAACTAATCTCACAGACTCTTATAAAGATTTCCCCTTCATTGAGCTCCCTCAGCCCCTTTCCTCCTCCTCCTCTCTTCCTTTTAGGATTGAAGGACAGATGTAGCTCCGCAGAGTTGCAGTGGGAACTATGCCCATCAAAAGATCAATCACTTGAACTTTTCCAAGGCTCACAGGAACCCCATGGAGACCAAGCAGACCCCAACCCGGTCAGGAATAGCAGATTTGGTGGTTAGGCCACTTGAGCCTGAGCCCAGAGCTGTGCAGATACAAAATTCCCACTTTAGGACATTTTAGTTTGCACCTATCTTAATTTGCATGTATCAGGGACTGTCTGGAAATACTTCTTTCTCAATTCAGGTACTTTTACTGGTACAAAGATTTGCTATTTTTTTATTTTTGAGTATGCAGTACGGTTGGCATAGAATATGAAAAACCAGCTAACAGTGAATAGCTGCCACAGAGGTACACTACCCTGATGCCAGATACAGGAAAACTGCTTGTGTTTTCCATTATTTTCAACAGATTCAGGTATCCTACACTTCTGATCAATTCAAAGAGAAAAAAAAAAGACAGAAAGTATGGGAAAGCACTTTAAAACACAGCTCAAGAGTTCACACTCTTAATCTGGAAGCTAAAATAAGAAGTCTTTGCAGTCTGCGTTAATAAGGACACATGCAACGGGCAAGTGTAACTGTAGTTCAAAAGGAAAATGAAGGACAAAGACTGCAGTAGTCATGCAAGTTAATGCCACTTCAGCCAACAGAAATTTCACTCAGATGAAGGCTGAATGCTTGAAATCAAGTATTCCATTCCACTCAAGTGGGGAAAAACCCCACACATTCACTTGGGGTAATCAATCCTTTCTCTTGGAGAGCAGCCCTACTCAGTAGTCATTGTCTTTTCTGTGTCAGTGGTTTGGTAATGCTGACTTCCCTCTGGCTAAAGCCCACCTGGGGCAGGTAGGAAGGTAAACAATGACAAACTATCAGGAGGCAACCAGTTTCAGAACCGCACAGCAGAGCAGCTGATCTCCGGTTCCCTGAACTCTAGGAACATGTCCTTTCCTCTGTAACCTAAACTGGGACTGAGCTATCTTGCCTTTCAGAGATCAGTGGCACCGACTGAACAAAATTGCCCAAAAGTTTGACTCAGCTTTACATACATCATTGCCAGGCCTGTTGTACCCTGAGCTCAGTTCAGTAGCTCCTTCCCTACTGAACCTAAGCTTTTCCTGCTTTCAACACCTGCGGTATGAAGAATTGTTTGTTACACATCATAGAAGTCTTTCTCCTCAAGGCAGTGCGAACCGCTTGCATGGACACCTCTGGGTGGTTTCTGAATGCCTTGTGATGGTTCAGCTCAGTCCTTACAAAGGGGTGCATCGTCTCAATGCACATTTTCATTTAATGGTGCAGACCCTTGAGCAGAATAGCTTGGTCTCACACCACACAATACAAGTTCCTGCATCTCCTGCTCTTTGTGTAGGAACTGAGGAGAAAATTAACATTTTACAGGATTGGGGCTTTACAGAGAACATATTTCCATTGGCTTTATGTGGATGAGATAAGGAATTACATCAGATGTAAATAGATCAGATATAAGAGAGAGTCCATAAAGTTTTAGCTCCTGTTTACGGCAGATTTTGCGTAATTGATCGCCTTACATGTCACAGGCCATCATTCTAAACACAGACAAATGGATACAAGGCTGTCCTGTATACCTGATGCAGAAGTACTCACAATAGGGGTAACAGTGACAGCTGTCACTCTGGAGACATTATCATCTCGTTGCTGAAAATTCTGGCTCTAAGAGCTGTGTGTGCACAGCAGCATATCCTAACCTGCACTGGGCTGCGTCAGCTGGGTGAGCTTACCGAGTTTAAAGGGGTGGGTTAAGTTAACCCATCTGATTTGCCACAAAGCAGATTAAAGAGCTCTCGCTCATACCACGCTGATCACAGAGCTGTGGAGGCTGTAAGAGGCTGGTGGCCACGCTCAGCTGGCACTACCAAATCTAGGACTGGGAGCATGGCAGCCACTCAAGTGTCTGGGAAAATCACGTGGAGAGAATTGCATTCTACCCTCGCTCAGACCTCCTGTGTTTCAAATGGGTACAGTGTATTTTCCTGCTTCTCTGCAGCAGACACTGTGCTGCAGAGCTAACCTACTGCTGTAATCCACCTCAGAGGACGTATTACATACTTATCACACCACAGCTCCTTGGATGAGTATGGTTAAAGATCACTAAACGTAGCATGAGCTGTCACAAGGCAGATCTGACTGTTAAATAAGCCCAGTTCTGTTTCCAGTTCTTGATTTACGATTTTCCCCTCTTATCCAGTTTTTCCACCGGCACTGTTCACTGTTTCAACTTCACAGACAGTCAGTCTTCATGACTCTCTGCTGTAAAGTCTGAGGACCTAAGATAAATGCTGCTGAGGTTTGTTCAGATGCACAAAAGCTGATTTAGGCTGTTACAGAAGGTGAGACCCGTGTTACACTTGGTAGCTTTTTTCAGGTGTTGTCTCAACCATTTACTGGATCAAGAACTTCCCAAAGCAGCAGGTCACTATTCTGCAGCCACCTCAGAGAAAGCGGTATAAAATGTCTTTATAGCAACATCAATGAAACAATAAAAAATGCTGGTAGCTCAAAGCATTTAGACATAGGGAAGAAGAGAATGAAGGAAGGGATTTTATCAAAACCAGAATCTGACGTCTATTAGCTATTTGATAATAAGAGGAGCCAGGCTGGGTCCAAGTTCAAGTACCACCCAGGGCATGGGGTCCTGGCTGACGCCTGAACCCTGCAGCAAGGAGAAGGGGAGCATGAGATCACAGGCAAGAGTAAGAACTCACACTGCAGCCTCCTTCTCAGGTGAAATATTCTTGGAGTTTCGTCTCTATTTGTGCAATTTTTTCACAAAACTTGAAGGAAGGTAGTATTTCTCAAACATCCTCTCCTCTGTCAAGTTTAGCTGAAGTTGGACAGCAGGATCAAAAGTTATTGGGGACAAGGACAGACAGCTAGCAATCAAATAAGCCTGACTTCCACATGAGATCAGACTAAAAGTAGTAATATTGCTCCTTATTTGCTTCCACACTATGGAATTTGCCATTCTGTGTGGTCAAATGGCTCCATCTGAAAATTTTCAAGGCTCAGGCTTCCATCCCATTCAGTATTAAAAGGTCTCCCCGCACAGTCTCAGAGCACGTATGCTTTTGAGATGTTGTGTGAACCACATGACCCAAAAAGGATTTTTTTATTTTTAAACCGGGTCACGACTCCAATAACTTTCATATTCCCAGCTGAGAGGAACACAGATCTCACAACACAGGGACGCCACAGCTTGAGAGCTTTCAGAGGCTGCCATGCAGCACCAGTGACCATCCTCAGTGATAAGAGCATTCTTTGCAAGTTACTCACATTTAAGCAAGGCAGGAGCACTGTCTCCTCATTTCAGTAGGGAGCAGGTACCTTTCTAATGAGTATTTATCATTTTCTTTAACTGACTTCAGACTAGAAATGTGCCAACAGGGCACAAAATTGCATTTACTTTAAAAACAGGCTACCTCACAAAGGGAAGGACTGCTTAGTTTTCTCCAGGTTACTACGAACTCATAGCACTTAAATGATTTACAACACATTTCACACTTGCAAAGCATCTGGTGTTCCAAAGAAACAAATAACCTCCCCCCGCAAAAAAAAGCCAAAACAAAACACATGGCAGATTTATAGGCAGCAGAGGCCTAACTGATTGACTTTAGTCACTGAAAAGAGGCCACTTGTTGGGTGATGGATGGCAACAGTCTACACTGACCAAGAACAGTGAGCCTGTTTGTTTATGGTAGTGGAGGGAATTCAAAGCCTGGATTTTAGAACAGCAAGATCACTACTTAACAGTGCTTTCCCGAGAGAGATGTCCTCACAACTTGAGGATGCTGTGCAGTCAACACCAAAAATAAGCTGAATCCTGAACTATATTTAAAGTATGCATATTCTATATTGCAAGAATTTGATGGTAAAGCTACACATGAGTAGCATTTACTGTTGAAGGAGAGTTTTAAACAAGTTTTAGTCCGATAAATCAGAACAACTTATGCTATTAAAAACATGGGGACAGGACAGGGCTTCTGTAAATCACCCAAAGTTTGTTTAAATAAGCAGCTGAGGAGTAACTACAGTCAATGGAGTAGCTGTGAAACTTTAGGGTCATCTTTGGCAGTTTTGTGAGGCAAAACGTACAAAGTCACAGGCTGATTCGGAATGAAGGCTGAGAAGTGCCAGCCAAGGGTATTTGAGCCTATGTCTGAGGGCCACGTACAGAGGGACATGCCAAACTTGGGTATTAGGTTTGCACTGACCATTTGTGTGCTTGTAGATTTTCAGTTCTACACATAGCTTGGCATCGGTGTCATTCTAATAATAATCTTCTGTACAGCATGTAACAGCTCTAAATCCATCTTCCCTTACTGAAATGCCACAGCTCAGGACAATATGCACTTAACAAGGTCATCACAGACAAAAAAAAGATTATGTGGGGAAGTGGAAACATATTACCACTGCTTCCCTTAGATCCAGACACATTCATAAGAAGGTATTTCTCTGCTTAAGGTAAAAAAAAAAAAAAAGAAGAACTAAATAAAATGTTCTTGTATGCAGGTCTGCAAGGTAAAAGTGTAGTACTTGCATATCTCTTAGATACTGCGTTTAACAAGGAACAGAATATTGTGAGGTAAGGAAGGAAAGCCAAAAATAACAGCATATAAAGATCAGCAAGTTTTTGTTCAGAAACTGATATAACATTAAGAGTGAGTCAGGAAAGCATTTAATATAGAACATCCCTCTGAATAACCCTCTCCTTCACTAATCCCCTTCTACAGATGCATAAAAAAAAGCTGCATTTCCATGCTGAAACATGCATACAGTACCTCTGAATTCTCTAACATGCCAATCAGGAGCAAAGTGAAAAAAGGAAGACAAAGGAATAAAATTAGGATAAGTACAACATAGAGGACTCACATATTCAGTCAGACTTGCTCATATTAATTAACATTTCATTTAAGAAGAACATCCAAGTATATTTAGCAAACAGCATCTTTGTAAAAAAAAAAGAGTAAACATTATAAAGGTAATTCTAATAGCAGGGGGGGAAGAATCCATGGTTACAGAGCAAATCTGACATCATTAAGTCATCACCAACACACAGAGGAAAAATTGTTCACTGACAGCTCCTACTCCCACAGATGTCAGTGACAGAAGCTGCTGACGTCAGAGGTGTAGGATTCAGATATGTAAAATGAGAAAAGATGAAACAAAATTATTAGAATTGAGGTTAAAAATAACACCCTGTCGTTCCTCTCATAGCAGAACACGAGTTCACTTTCTAGTCTGTGCAAACAATTCAAGTGGTGTCTAGATAAGGAGATGGATGGAGCTAACCCTTCCAAAATTGCCTAGCGTGTCAGGTAAGGATCTGAACTGGATGTTCTGGTCTCAGGCTTGTACTCCATCCCAGAAACAGAGAAGACAGCTTTGTCTCCTAGTTTCTCTGTTTTTGAAGCTCCTGAGACTACCTTACAGCTCCCTGGTTCCTCCTCGTCATCAGGTCCACTGGAAAAATCTCTGGCAACACACTACCTCCCTCTGTCAGATCAATGGGACAGAAGGGAAGGAAGAGGAATCTGATGCAGACATCCGCAATGTCCTGAGTTCCTCTTTGTACATGAAGCCAGTGTTCATTTCTTCAAAACAAAGCCACTATTTCCCTGTGTGCACTGCAGAACACCCACCAGGCCCCAGTGTAGCTGGAGGCTTTGGTGCACCCCTAGAAAGGTGAATCACTGACTGGAAGCCGATCAGAACATGATGAGTCAGGAAAAAGTGTGATCAGAAGTATCTGCTCCCCTGCTTTCTACAGAACACTGAAATGTCTTTTTTATTCCCTCCCTTTCTAGGTCACTTTGCATGATACCTTTTCTGGCACTGTCCTAGATACTTCTGACCACCAGCCTCCAAACTGAACAGGCCAGCAAGTAAGCACAAAGCAGAGCTGACCCCTGCAAAGCCGAGCCATTCCTTGGTGCTAATTGTGGGAAAAAAGCAACTTCTTGGATGACCTCACATGAGTTCCAGTGAGCTCTTAGTATCAGCTTAGGTATGATTTTCAATAGGCCTCTTTTCTGCGCAAGCCTCCATGATTTATGTCAATTCCCACAAATTATGGGCAGCTAGTTCTTCTGGAACACTTTTGCCTTCTCCCATGTCTTCAGAATAAATCAGTGAACACGAGGTGTTTGTCTAAGCTAAGAAAATCACTACTCAGTTGTTGCAATGCATCAATGAGGAAAAAGACCCTCTCTGTTGTTGAGCCTTTTTTCCATCCAAAGTATTTTTAGCATATCGACTTCCTACATATTCAGTCAATAAATCCAGTTCCCTTATTTCTAGAAGTGCCAATCAGATGTTTTAAGCATCCCTTTGGTGAAAGAGTACAGCCTAGTGGCAGGAAAATGAAAGGTGGGCGTGAGCCACTTTCCTACCCGCATGTCAAGACAAAACTTGATGCAGAAATTAACATCATACCAGTTACAACTGAAAGTTTTAAACTTATTATGAAACCTGAATGTTCAAGCATCTGATGTATCAACAGAAACTATTAAAAGGGAAATAGCACAGTATATGTCTCTCCCTATTCTTTAGGACAACACTAATGCTATGAGCCTAAGGATACAAAGCAAAAGAGGACTTGTAAGGACTAATTGCTTTTCTTAGATCCACTGACATAGCTGGAAAAAATGACCAGGTTTTCAGGCTCAAAACATCTTTCTCACCTGAGACATTTTATGAGATACTTGATGAAAGGGCTTAGCTTGAAGCTTGACTTCTGGACACATCAGCTACCTAAGATGGTTTAATAAAAGACATTACTTCTGCTGAGGTCCCTGAGAGAGGGCAGTGAAGGGTTGTGTGCTGCTGGGTCTGAGCCCTGTCTGAAAAAGTGAACGTGGGGAGCAGGAGAGGGGAATTCACAGTTTCACTGACCTTTTGCTGGCTTGTGACTTACCAACCAGGCTACCACTTGACAAAAGGGATGGAGACCTATACAGTACCACCACACCAATTGACTGTTTTTTTAATAACACCACAAAAGCTTCCCATAAATCTGCAGTGCCATGAACTAGGCTTAAAGAACAAACTCATATGCCCCAGCTGGAGAGCCACCAGACAATGACAGCTATTCACTGTCACTCTACTGATAAAGTTCTAACAAAAAGTCAACATCATCAAATGAATTATGTCAGTGAGATGGAAGCTGTGAGATAGTGGTTGTTTTGTGATTTTGCTGGTATGTTGTTTTCTCCCTCCTTTTGTTTTTTTAAGAACATTATTACTAAACTTTCAGGAGAAAGGATCAGCAAGATAATATAAAATGATACAGTAACTTGATATAGTAAATCTTGTGTTGCTGATGCTCCAGGAAAGCAGCAGCATCAGCAACTAGGAACTCACTTGTTAACCAGACAAGTCAGAAATAAGAACAGGGATAATTGTGACCCTTCAGACTTAGTATCTGCTGTGCAAGTTTGTGGTTGCCAGTGGTCAGGCATAAAAGACAGACACACAGGCTCTGGAAATGACATGTATCTCATTCACCCTGCCTGCCACCAAGGGTGAATGCCTGTATTTAACTGAAGGTTTGCCAATTCTGAACTGTGAGAATTTGATGAAATTGCTATGAAAAAGAAAAGAAAGAAAGCTAAAGACACAGAGTCTGAGAGTATATGTATATCCCATGACAGTACTTGAACCCACCTTAAAGGTGTAGTAACAATTGTAACAATAATTTTCAGATGTTAAAAACCAACCACATAAAAGGCAAACAAACAAGAAAAAAAAAAAAAAGACTAAAACCCAATCAACCTAAAAACAAAGCTTCTGCAGCCTACTGCTAAGAGCAATAGTGGCACTCATGATCACCTGGTTACTCTTGTTCCAGGCTCCTGCAACAAGCACCTATAACAAAGTACCAGTGACATCAACGCTCTGTACCTGCATCTTCCTCTTGACAGTCTCAAAGGGGAAAGAAAGTGTCTGTGCCACACCAGCTGCTACACAGCCATTTATGAAGTTCTGAAGAGGAGTGAAATGAACTATGGGTTCTCGCCAGATTTTGTCCAGATTGATGTAAACAAAGAATGAGCCCGCAGAAAATGGGACAGCACCTAGAAAGCAAAACAGACAGGTTTACATCAACACACTGTATACCAAGAAAACAGAGCTGCTCATCACATAACCTAGAAAGATGGAATGAGCCAGTTTACAGCACACATTGCTCAAACCTGATTAATATTTGGAAGAATTTACTTTTCAGTCACTGGTTTACCACTAAACACCCATATTGCAGCACCCAGACGTGCTGACAGGTGCATATATTTACATACTAAAATGTGCATGTTGTCAGAATTATTAACTGCTTGAGTCTCATGACAGGTTAGCTCTTTCTCCTCTTTTGTGACGAGCTCTTTCTCTAGTCCAACCCAACTCAGCAGCTGTACTGGCAAACAGAGTTGCCTCCTCAGTCAAACTGATGAGAGCATGAAACAGAAGAGGATAGAATTATCCTTCATCAACTTTATAGTGGGTTTGTATATGTTATTTTGTATATAATTTTTAAAAGCTATGGAGAGCAAATAATTAAAAAGTCATTTCATGTAAAGAGATATCTTTATCTTCATTTTTCACACCAGTTACACATTATTACTCATACTGGTTTCACTGAACAGCTAGGGAGACACTCTCAGACAGGAAGCAGGAACACTGTGAATATATATCTATATATTTTAAAGAATTAAATGGTGGAAATCTTGCATCCAAGCACAACTAGATCATCTATAAAAGAAGAAGAAGAGTATTTTGTTGAACACTTAAGCAGACATAAAATGCTATGGACTTAGTCATAATCTGAATTGATAAAGCTGCAGCAGAGCTAATCGGTAGTGTTGTGCCTTCTAACTCTGCATGTCTTCTACAGCAGAACATCACTACTTGCTTTTGAACTCAAGTGAGCAAATGAACGCACTACAGAGCTCCAATCAACAATGTGCAATGAGGTCATTCTACCCCTTTGTTATTTTACCTAATATAGCTGGTGAGACACCACGGTAAAGTGCACGGAATCCTTCCTGATGATAAATTTTGTAAAAAGCATGAAGAATTCCTTCGTAAGATGGTTCCAGCCGGTTCTGCACAATAAGACGTGTTTTAATTACGTCAGTGGGGTAAGTCACGACGGTTGCAACCATGCCAGCCAGACTTCCTGCCATGATGGCTCTCCAGTGGGAAATATGACCCAACTCATCCGTGAAAAGTATAACAAGTCTAGAGTAAACACAGAAAAGAGGTACTGTTAATGCCAGTATGAACAAAACACAGGAAAAATTAAGGCGGATTATACTCTATGTAATTGTTCTGCTCATAAGCCCCTTCAGCATCAGCAGCTGAAACTTCAACATGTATGTGATCCAAGACTTTACTATATATGACATCACACAAGCATCTGAACCTCTGTGAAACAGAACCACCTGAGTAGAGTCCAAAAAGATGCCTAAGAGCCCACCAGAGATTTGGGGTAAACACACACTGCACAAAAGTGCAGAAATGCAAAAGCTGTAGTTAACAACTAAGTGAGGGACTAGAACACCTAACATAGCAAATGCAATTTGCTTTGATTTTAGTGTTACTGAGCTAAAATAGTTTCGGTATCTGAAAGAGGTTTTTGTTTTGTTTTTTTTTTTGAGAGGCAGCTTGTATAGTTCTATCTGCACCACAGTTCCTAGCACAGACTAAACTCCCATAGCTTAAGTTGTGGTACCATGCTGGAGGTCCAGGGCACCAATTCAACAATTAAAAAAAGTCTTCGAAGATATGAGACTAATTGTTCAAATGATTTACTTGTTTGCTTTGCGAGAGACTTTTAAAGTAATTTTTGACCTAAAATAATTTTCAATCCTCATTTGTATTTCTATCTACAGGATGAAAATTACCATGACTTAAAACATGCCTGCAAGAAATTCTCAGATCATCAGTCAACAGTTAGAGACATCGGTCCAACCCCCCAGTCAAAGTTATCGTGTAAGAGGAAATACGTAGATAACATCATTGCAGGCCTTCTGATAACAACAGAACCTTCCTCCTATGTTGGGACAGAAAGGACCACAGAGGTACTTCTCTAGAGAAGACTTACATCCAGGCACTATTATGCTCAGCAGGTTAAGTCTAAATTCGAAAATTTGAAATTGAAACACAGAGTTTTAAAGGCTGACCTAAAACTCATGCATTTGTGATGCTCAAAAGGACTCTTCTATGTACACAGGGCACTCCTACATCAGAGAGAAGTGTCACGGAGGTGGCAGGAAGCAAGTAAAAAGATTTGAGAGGAGAATCTTAGTGGGAGGTAAAGAAAGTTATTATTCTATTTTGAAAGTATTAATTAAACTTCCTAAACAGCAGATTTACTTATAACCTGCATGGTGTTACCGTGTCCACAACAAAGCAATTTGCAAAGATTTGCAAGTCACTGCTTGCTCAGTTGATGTTTTCTTTCACATGACTGTGCATTTCCTACTGCATGTCAGATCCCTGCATCTACTTGCCCCATGGCCTGGAGAGAGCTCAGAGCAGAAAGACTGGCCAAGAAAAAGGGCATACACTTTTTTTTTTTCCCTATCTGTCTTGTACAGCGCCTAAAGCAACACAGCCTGATTTTCCTGTGCGTGCACAAAGGCGTGGGGAGAGAGGTGGGATGTCTCTAGAAGTTACCAGGTAATATTTAAAACTGCCATGGAAAGACAAGAGTTAGCACACGGTGACGGTAGACAGAGCACAGAGCCAGCTGAACCCCCTCTTCCCCAGCCAGCTCCCCACGGGTCCTGGGGCTGCTGAGGGTGTTCAGCCCTGCTCCTTCTGCAATTGGCATTATTATTTACTGAAGTTACTGTGTTGCATTTCTCTTTTTTTGTTTTGCCTTAGTCCATAGGCACATCAAAGTGCCCCTGCAGACTAAAGTATACATTCCTATGTTTGCCTTGATGTATTTTCTTCCACTAGAAAACATAATAAAAAAATCCCCAAATAATGTATCAAGAAATACATGTAGGCAGCTTTTATTTAATTTCCTGGTAGCCTACTCCCACTTGCAATTCAAAAGAACACGCCGTGCCAACTAGAGACAAACTACAGCCTTGCAAAAGCAATACTCTGTTTCAAGCTGAACAAACAAATGAGTCATTTTGCTCAAAATCAGCTGATTTATACTGGTGCAACACATTGACTCTTCAAGGTAAATTTAAATTACCCTTAAATCGCTGTTTCTGCCTTCCCACCGCCGTTATCTCTCCCCTTGTCTGACCACAAGCAGAAAGACACAACAAAGCTGCCCAGTTCCAGTGTTGCTTCATCTATCACGTCCCGCAAGGCGCCGGTGGAGCTGGGAGGATGACTCTTGATCAGCCAGAGGAGTGACAAAACCCCGGCACGCTACACAACGTCAGCCCTGGCCAGAGCGCCAGCGGGCCCCATTGGCCAGCGCCAGCTGAGCCCATGTTTCTCCCCACCCAGCAAGGCCGGTGAACTGGAATAACCCATGGCCCAGCGGGGCGGAAATGTCAAGTGCATGCCATGCACACAGCTGACCTTAATAAAAGATCGAAACCCAGCCCTCGAAGTGGCAAAACATGCCAGTGAACGTGAACAGCCCAGGCGCTCCTTCCAGGGCTGAGACACTGGCAGTGAAAGGGAATCCCAGGACACAGCTCCGTGCTGATCCTGCTACAGTCCCCCCCGTGTTTATCTTCCTTTAGTGTCTGTGTACTATCAAAAGCAAGATCTCAAAGCAAATAACGTCATCTTTAACTTCAAAACGGATCACATTCGTGTAACAACCGCTGCGTAACAGGGTGAAAGAGTTGAATCACGATTTTGTTACTATTTTCCTTTCTACAGACAATATAAATACTTGGGAATAGAAATGAATAAAACAAATCAGTTGCAAAGAACAGATGTCGCAGCCACGTTTGTCGGTAGTGCTGTAGCTTCATTTCTAAAGGAATCTGTGGGAGAGTTAGAGATTTAATAGTCTGCCAACCCTTCACCATTTGAAGAACACCTATGACTTTCTAAGCGGTTGCAGGAGTATCACTGGGTTCTATGGACTGCGGTGCGCCGAGTCAGAGCAGTTACTACCCGGGGTACACGGCTTTGGGGAGAAGGGACACGCCACCAGCTGAGGCAGGGGCATTAAAGGGCCCCTGCGAACTAAGCTCTCCGCTTTCCATCCCCTTCTCTTCGGTAGCAGACGCGAAAGGCCAGAGCGAGAGCTCACCCTCCTCCCCAGGGAGCCCCGTCCCGGCCGGGGCCGGTCGCTTACCGGCGGGAGGCGGCGAGCTGCAGGGCGCTGTAGGGGAAGAGGCGCAGGCAGGCGGTGAGATTCCCCTTCCAGAGGGCCCGCAGGCCCTCGGTGCGGCNGTTCCCGTTTGTGTTTAAATTCACGTAGTGTTACGTTATTTGCACTTAGGCGCACGTGTGTGCTTTGATACAGTCCCGCACGACATCCTGGTCTCTGAATTGGAGAGCTATGCATTTCACAGATGGACCACTCGGTGGATAAGGAGTTGAATGGATGGTCACGCTCAAAGAGTTGGGGTTAACAGGTTGATGTTTGAGCAGAAGCAAGTGACAAGCGATGTTCCCCAGGGATCCGTACTGGGACCGGTGCTGTTTAACATCTTTGTCAGAGACAGGGACAGTGAAGATCGAGTGCACCCTCAGTAAGTTAGCAGATGTGGTACCACACTGTGCGGTGCAGTTGACACACTGGAGGGGAGGAATCCATCCAGAGGGATCCTGACAGGCTGGAGAGGTGATTCTGCCTCTTTACTCTGCTCTAGTGAGACACCCCTTGCAGTGCTGGGTCCAGCTCTGCAGTCCTCAGCTCAGGAAAGAAGTGGACCTGGTGGGGCAGGTCCAGAGGAGGCCATGAAGGTGATCAGAGAGCTGGAGTACCTTTCCTATGAAGACAGGCTGAGAGAGTTGGGTTTTTTTGCTCCGGAGAAGGCTCTGGGCAGACCTTATTGTGACCCTCCAGCCACTTAGAGAGGGCTTACAAGAAAGATGGGCAGGGCTCTTTATCGGGGAGTGTAGCGATAGGATGAGGAGCAACGGTTTTAAACTAAAAGAAGGTAGATTTAGATTAGATATAGGGAAGAAACCCTTTACTTTGAGGGTGGTGAGACACTGGAACAGTTGCTCAGAGAAGTTGTGGATGCTCCCTCCCTGGAAGTGTTCAAGGCCAGGCTGGATGAGGCTCTGAGCAACCTGGTCTAGTGGGAGGTGTCCCTGCTCATGGCAGGAGGCTTGGAACTAGATAATCTTTAAGGTCCCTTCCAACTCAAACCCAGTCCATGTAGCATAAAAATCCAAGCCCTCACAACAATGACCTGGGTGCACTCAGGACACTTCCCTTTGTCTTTAAACGTATTTTCCCAGTAATCAAATGCACCCGCTGGTTACTCTTTACTTCCTGCACTACTGGCCAAAAATACTGCTTCCTGTCTAGTGAGTTGTGCTTCTGAAGCCCTGTGCGTTGATGCTGAAAGTGAGGAACTGAGTGAACATCATTAATAGGATTGCTGAGGTCAGTTCTAGTTCAGGCTTTGTTGATGTGCTACCAGAGAAAAGGGGAAAAAGGCCTGAGGAGGGGAGAGAAGAAAGTGGAAAGGAGATGCAGGTAGTTACCAGGATCTATGGAGTGAGGAGGTAACAGCTAGTAAGAAGGCAGCAACAGTGATTTGCTCCAAACCAGGATGTCTGCTCTTTCTCCTAATATATTAAAAATATATATAATCCAAAAACTAAACCCAAAATAACCCAGACTGAAACCTTAATTACTCAACGTCCAGTACCTATCTTTTTAAAGTGCATGCAACAAGACAGGGTAAGACTCTGGTCCACCACTGGCAAGAATGCTCTGCTGCTGATCCATCAGAGTATTCCCAAATCAATAGAAGAGCTGAAAGACATCTCTCTAGCTGCCAGGAGCTAAACTATTCATGGCGCTGTATTTCCATGGTGGGAAGAAAGTGGTTAATCACCAGGGAAGGGAAGGAAAAAAGCTCAACTATTTAAAGGAAAAATTCTAAGCAAGAATAAATGGGCATGAACTTGCTATGCATTAATACTTCTTGGAAAGGGAAGACTTCTATCCAGAAAAGGGTGAGATTTGCTCCAGGGGTTTGCCTTTCTTGCTCATCTGCACAAGGCAAATCTCATCTTAAGATTCTTCCTGAGCACAGTTTTTTCCCATCCAGTCTTCCCATTTCCATTACTCATGTTTGGTCGAGCATTTACATGCTTGTTCTGGCTGATAAAACGAATCATCAGATAACCTCAGCCTTCCACAGCACAATCTAATCCATGGAGGGGTTCAACAAAGTTCAACAAAGACAAATGTAAGGTCTTGCACCTGGGAAAACATAATCCAGGAGAGCACCACAGGCTGGGATCCACCAGCAAGCTGAACATGAGTGAACAGTGTGCTGCAGCAAAGCAAGCCAACAGGATGCTGGGTTACATCAATCAGGGCATCACCAACAACATTAAGGAAGCCATTATCGCACTCTACTCAGCGCTTCTCAGGCCACCCCTGGAATACCGTGTTCAGTTTTAGTCCTCACTATACAAAAAAGATGTGGACAGGCTGGAGAGGGTCCAGAGAAAGGTCACAAAGATGATCCAAGGATTAGGAAGCTGCCACATGAGGAAGGGCGGAGAGAACTGGGTTTGTTCGGCCTTGACGAAAGAAGGCTGAGGGGAGACCTTATCACCATGTTCCAGTAGTTAAAGGGTGGCTGCAGAGAAGGTGGAGACTCCCTTTCTACAAGGAGTCACATGGAAAAGACTAGGGGTAATGGATGCAAGTTACTCCTGGGGAGATTCTGACTGGACACAAGAGGACAGTTTCACAAGGAGAACAATCACCCATTGGAATGATCTCCCCAGGGAAGTGGTGGAATCCCCAACATTGGACACTTTTAAGACTCAGCTGGACAATGTTGTCTAGACCGGGCTTTTGCCAGAAAAGGTTGGACTAGATGATCCTTGGGGTCTCTTCCAACCTCGGATTCTATGATGCTATGAAGCTGGTGGTTCGTGTGAGTTTGTCTGTTGTTATTTTTCACTCCCTTGTAAAGGGAGAAAATTGCCAAAATAAAACCAGTCATTAAAAAAAAAATAAATCCAAAATTGGGTGTCACTAGCAGGATCTAAGATTACTAAAAATTAATACTTCAAATTGCACCTACTTTTCACTGTTTCTGCCAGTCCAATCAAGTTTATATGTTTTATTTCCTATTTAGTTTCCTGTACCTCACAAGTTATCACTGCAAACTCAACCAGAACAAGCCAGTCCTCTGAGGGAACCGATTTTCTTTTGTCTCTTTTGTTATTCATACAGAAATACATTTTTATTACAGTTGGAGACTGAATTTTATTGAACATGCATTTTATGCAGTCGAGTAATTTGTAAGAACTGTTCTGAACATAATTTTTATTTCCTAGCAGATCTGCTGTGTATTTCCTTCTACTTTGTCTTGCATAGTTGTAGCTAATAAAGAACAACGTACACTCCCTTTAAAGCAGCTAATAGTTAATTCTTTAATTGTTCCTACATTAACATCATCCTGCATTACTATGCACCTTTTAATCAGTCAATCTTTGAAATTTGCCTTAGACACCCTTGCAGTGAGAACATCAATTTCTGGATTGGTTTTGGTGGTTTGTTGTTTGTGGGTTTTTTTTTTTAAACTCTGTAAATAGTTTGGCCACCAGCAATGAGCTGTGTCAGGATAATACATTTGCGGCTAACACCAGAATCAGGCACAGCACTGAAATCTGTCACACGCTGCTTTTATCAGTAACGGTGGTGTTGGAGCTTGCTGGCATTTCCTAAATCAAATTCCATTCTATTCTGACACTGTCTCCCCTGGGCATTTCCGTACCTAACAAGAGTATGTTTAAAGTCTCACAGGAAACTTCTGAGGTCAGAGAGAGAACAAACAAAGCTGTTAAAGAACCCACTTTTCTGCCCGTGTCACCCCCACATACAAGTTAGAAAAGCTCTAAATTTAGTGCTGCTCTAAAGTGTTCAATTGTCCCTGCATTCCAGGACATTTCCTGGAGACTCCTAGAGTACAACATGCTCTCCGTCCATTCCTTCACTAGTGGTGGGAGAAGCCACTCCAGCAAGCAGCTGGGTTGTCCATATGACCGATAGTGAAAATTAGCAGCTTTGCCTGTGACAAGCCAGGAAGCCTGTGACTGAGCCCAAAATAGAAGCTCGCACACCCACTCCTGTGACTTAATCCCAAGCCTGCCTTTCTGCACTGAGAGCAACTGGCAGCGCCAGCTGCCTTTGTCAGTTGGAAAGCAGACTTCAGGAAAAGGAAGCAACCAAGAAACTTCTTCAGTCTCTCCATCTCTAACAAAAAGGTCACGCTAGAATTAATGCCTTTGATATGCATGCTAAGTACAGCTCAAAAAGGTTATAAACCAGAATTATATTAAGAAGATAATGTATTATGGGCTTTCTGTATAAATTACTGTATTACCTCTGGCTGGACAGATCATGTTCTAGAAAACTAATTCTCCTTACAGCCAAAACTTGTATGTTGGATGAAGAAGGTTTTTTGGTTCGTTTATGGTTTGTTTTTTGGTGTGTTTTTTTGTTTGTTTGGAGGGGTTTTTTTTTAGTTTGTTTGTTTTTAATAGCTTCTAAGCAAAATCACCTGCCTATATGCAATGTATTTCTGAGGTAACCTTGCAGATTAAACTCGTCATTGTACAGGCTGATCAGAAAGTGCTGGCAGGGAAGTTAAATGTGTTAATAAACCAAACCAAAACACCACCAGGTACTTTTTAATCCCTTAAAGAAATTTATATTCAACAAGTTTTCTGTGATGCCAGCCAGTGGGTGGCAGTATTCAACCCATACAGGCTAGTACTAAATCCAGGGAAAAGCTGGTATTGCTGAATTGTTTCTGGCTAGAAAGTGGTTTTGTGAGTGAGCTGCTTCTCATTCAGTAACAGATCACATCAGTATCTAGGGAAAGAACATGTCAGCAGTCCACAAAGTAGTTTCATGAGTCAAACCCGTGAGGACAGCCACCTGCAGTAAGCAAGGCTGTGTCATTTCTGAAACAAAGCTGTAGAAGTTTCCTACCATCCCTTGGAACAGGTCTTGGTGTTCTATTTCAAAACTGAGTACAAGACAGAGGTTGATTTTCCTGCAGACTGTACAACCTAAAGGTAGGGAGATCGACAGTTCCAATATGAAAGTTATCTCAGCTTTTCAATAACTTCAGCGGTACGTAACATCCAGACATAATTCCTAAAATGACGTTACCAAGCCACAAGCAGAACCACAGCCAAGATTCTTACCTGCACATATTTAAACACGCATCATGCTCAAAGCTTCTTCCAACCATCCTCCTCTCCAGCCTATTCTGAAGCTCCCAGAGAAAGCCTGTCTATGTGCACTGGTTGTGAGGCTTTAAATCAAAGCCATTTGAACTGCAGTAGGTTATGATGTTGCAATCTCTAGATGAACACTTTAGCTAAATGAAAATAAACCCAAAATAAACAAAAGAGCTGGCTCTACATAGTCCTTTGTACCTGTTTTGGCTAAACTGGTTTTCAAAGACATCTTTTGCAGGCAGGGTTTCACCTTTCCCTGCTGCCCAGTTTTAAGAAGAATGTTTTTTTGAAGAGTAGAGCAAATCTGGGGGCTGTGCAATTTAGGTAGGTAATAAGTGGGATAAAGCCTTGGAGACAGCAGGTTGCAGAGAAAAGTGTAACAATTCTGCAAGAGGGAGATGTGGGATAATTATGTCACTCAAGATCTTTCTCATGTCTCAGATATAGCTTTTGCATAAGACAGCCAATATTGGCTCAAAATTGTATCTGCAAAATAACTCCATATTTTCTTGTTGCCTCTATAAACATCAAATCCGCATCTGAAGCAAGGTGCCCCATCTCTCATTCTTTTTTAGCAATTATTTCCATAGTTTTATTATTTACTGTGTAAGAGGGAATCAGTTCCTTTATCCATTGTGTAAAAGTGAGTCATCCTTTTATCAGTGTCGGATATGGCACTTTTAATTAATACAACATGGCACTTCTCAACGTGAGAACCCTGCCGGACTGATTTCCTTAACATCACTTTTCCGTGTCTCCTTTGCCAGAGGAAACACAACTAACTGTGCATTCACAGAGTAACTCACCGCGCTGTTCCAGCGATCCTAGCATGCAGGATATTCCACGATTGCAAAAGAATGGTCTCCAGTAGTTTGCTCCCTGAAATACAAAATATAAAATAGATTGCATTTACGTATCATTTCCTTCATTACAGGTAAGAAACTTTCCTAATACAAGGAGAATCAACAATTATGGCAATGGCAACTAGACCCCAAAAAAACGTTTGTAGGTAAAAGTAGTGTCTTTACCGTTATCAGCTTGTTTTTTGTCACACCAAAATGTAACAGAAATAGATTCCTACACTAAATATACCCCTAACAATTGTTCTCAGGTTCTAACCTCATATACAGCAATTAGACCATCTGAGAAAAGAAGTGGTAAACACCTCTGACTGCAGCCCTAGCCTCGTTCAATCATCGTAGTTACAATCCTACTACCTACCTCAAGGGAAGAAATAGTGTTTTGTTTTTAAGAAAGAGGGCAAAGGATATAAAATGTATCATGTTTTACAGTTGTGTCTGGAAGATTGCAAGAGACAAAACACTGAAAACTGAGGGAGTTTTTTCAGTGGATGACTGTCCTAAATTTAACTTCCTTGGGGACCCTAAAATAAGATCAACCAAGCGCCACAAAGCGTTGACAGTACTTTCAACAGCACGCTGGCAAGGTGCTGACACCCTTGGGAGCTGCTCTGCTGAGGGGACCTGTCGATGGCCATGCAGTATTCGAAGACGCAGGCACCATGTTTCCAATGGTTAAACATGTAGAAGCAAGTACTAAAAACAGAGAAAAGCCGATTCTAATCCTCACACACACATTGCTCTGATAAAACAGTACTGGACAAGCTACCTTTGTTCCAGGACAAAGGAAACCATCGTATTGCACCACACTCCTGTAACTAGGCCTTTGCACCACTTAAGTGAGGATACTGCTACGAATTAACTCGTTCTCTTTGTGTTTCTTTTTTAAGACAACGCACACTGACGATGACTACAGGCCGAAGACAACCAGCAGCAGGCGGGCACCAGCCGAGAGCGGGCACACGGGACGGGGAAGGACCTCAACTGTGCGGGCCCGCAGGGGCAGTGTGGGAAGCAGCGGCCCAAGCAGCCGGCCCCTCCTGGCGCTCGGCCCTGCTCCGCTTTGGGAATCATTCCTCAAAAACACAAGTGAAATCGCCAAACACCCACAGCCCTGCCGACCTTCCCCCGAGGTCTGCCTGCCACCAAATGGTCCCCGCGTGTGCACAGCCCGCTGCTCTGGGGCCGAGACGGGCGAACTCTCCCTACCTCTGCCGCCATCCCAGCTCCGGGAGGCGG
>VWZK01005713.1:406918-426224 GCA_013396935.1 Baryphthengus martii | reverse complement strand
TGCAGCGCTGCCCGGACAGGAAAGCAGGTCGAACCCAGCTGCTGCCTCCGTCCCGCAGTTCCCGCTGGAGCCGCCTCTGGGGCGCTGGCCGAGGGTGGGCGGCAGTCTGGCGGTGGCCAGGCCGTGGCCGCGGGGCTCCCTTTGGCCAGCGGTGCCACGGAGTAGGGCTCGGCTTGCGGGTTTCTTTATCCCCACCTCAAAACAGGCAGCGTGAAGCAGTGACGAGCCGAGCGTTAGTTTCCAAACGTGCCTTTTGTTGGGGTATTTGTGCGAGCAGCAGCACTCGTCATCGTTTCTGCTCTTCATTTAATTTTGTGCAGAGCAAACTGAATAAACTAGTATTGAAAATTTGCTTAAAGTTCTCCAAGTAACTCTGGTAAATGCTTTTCCCTATGTGATAAACTCTTTCTGCTACTATGCATCAATACATACGCTTGCCACATTGCCATCTGCTCATAGGTGCTCTTGCATACCCTCCTCAGTGGACCTGAGATGTTTCCTCTGCCATGAGCTCTCCTTCAGCTCTGCTGGTAGAGGTGCTCGGGATCTGCTCTGTGCAAAAGGGTAGGAAACCAACAGTCTGAAAGTAACCTGGTGTAATGCAATTTTTTTTTTTTTTTTTATGTCTCCAAGCTAGATCTCTTTCCTGATCCAGATGATGGTGTGGTCTCAGTAACAGTTGTGATGGCCCAGAGCCTGGCATGAGTGACCAGCTGGGAAACTGGGGATAGTAAGAGCTGTTTGAACCAGCGCTGCTATGAGCTGGTGTGAGGGTCACCTTTGCATCAAATTATTCTCACTAGTTTAATTTTGCTCATATGGACTATATGGGTGTTTCATGTTAGATATTGCCAGGTTGTTCATGTTTCCCTGAAGTCTAAGTTTGTTTTAAAGTATGAACTTGAGTGATGCAGTTTGGCATGTTCTAAGACAATATAGTCAATGTAAAAAAGACTGCAGATATTCAGGAAAATAATTTGAGAGTTACAGATTTTTCCTTGGTGTTTTCTTGAAGGCTATGAAAGAGTTATGGTAGGACGTTTGCAGCAGCTTGGGTTTCTGGTGTAGTGTTGTGGGGAGTATGTTTAAGTGGTGATAGAAAGTAGGCTTAAAGGAGTTAATTTGCTGTGTATGGCACTGACCAAATTAATTCTGTGTGTGGGTTTGGGATTCAGATGCTTTACATCAGAGAATGTTAGAATATTGCAACAAAAATTATTCAGGTGCTGGAAAAAGCACCTCACAATGAGGGAACTGTGAGAGCGCTCTCAGAGCTCAAGCTATGTATTTTATGTGAGAAAGATGACCGAGAGGCACTTGGATTATAGCACGTAAGAGGAAAAAAAATCCCAAAACTGCCTTGTAGATGCTAGAAGAATGTGAATCTAGTAGAGGAAGGCTTTTGAAAAATCAGCATCTGGAAGCAGTTTCAAACTGTAAACGAGTAAGGAATGGAACAAACTTCCTGTGGGATGTGACAGGTTTTTGTATTGTGTTTTCAAACCAGAGCCAGGTGCCTTCCTGGAAGAGATGCTTCAGCCCCATATGGTTAGCACAGGCGAGAGAATGTGATCTGATGGCCTGTTGTGATCCTGGTCATCTTGAATCTGTTCTAAAATGTTTGGCCAAAGGTTGGACTAGATGATCTTGAAGGTCTCTTCCAACCAAAGACATTCTGTGAAAATACTGTATTATTCTAGGCCCCTGAGACAAAGGAAGTTGCTGGCCTTCACAGGATTTCCTCAGCAGAGCTTGGGATTGATCACAGATCTGTAGAGTCCCAGGTCAGTATCTTGGTTCCTTTTTATACATTTAAATAGCCCTTTAAAAAAAAATTTTTTTTGAGTATGTAGCAGGGTTATCAGAACACGTCACAGAAGAAAGGTACACAGGTAGCAAAGGACAGTTCAGCCTGCACTTATTGGAATAAACTCTAGTGCCAGGGCAAATGTGTTCCTGGTGTTATAACCATGGCAGAATGGCTAAAAGGCAATAATAATTTGGTAAAGGGGTTAAATGTCATATTCCTTGTGATTAGTCAGTTGAAACAGTTAAAACCCAAGGATAATGGCTTGTTAATATGTCAAGGTTGATTCCAGAAGGCCATGCTGCTAAGCAGCAAGCCAGTGGATCAACTGGTAAATAATTATGTGTTTTGTACACAATTATATGATGAGAAATACATTTCTGATGCTTGAGGAGCTGGCTGTGAAGAAGGGTGGGGAGGAGCAAGGGTAATGGTCTGCATTGGCAAACCATTATCGTTTACTCAGCCCTATGAAGAGACTTTTGGGGTGATTGATTGCAGGAGTAGGAATATTGTTGCAGCCATGATAGTGTAAGAATGTAAGTGAAGGAAGGTTTGCAACAGCAGGATAATAATATCAGCTAGTTTAACAGAAAATGTGCTTGCCAAACCAAACAAGCTGTTGAGTACATCAGCTCTTCTTCAGGCTTGACTTTCATGCCTCTTCATATTCCAACAGCAGTGTCCTGGATGTTTTAACCTGCTGCACCTCAAATCTTAGTGTGATGGAAGAGGTGTAGTTGATACTAACTTTATGGATAGCTTTAGAAAGCTCTTTATCTGAATGCCTGGTGGGCAGAAAAGATTTTAGAGACTACTTTTTTTTGGTTTTGTAGTAAGTTTTTTGGTTGTATCAACTTTGCTTGTACAAGATGAGGGAGGTGTGTCTATCTGTATATACACAGCTGTATATTTGGAGATTAATCGTGAGATATTCAAACTGACAAAGTTGTGGTTAATTCTGAGTGCATTTGGCAGCAGTTCCTTAACAGGAGTAATTCAGTGCTGCAGTCTGTGCTGTAGCTGCCGCTTCCAGAGATTCCCGGATATTTTTTTTTTAATTACATTAGCTTTTCCTTCAGTACATATGTGTTTTTTTTGTCATTCTTCATACTGAGCTAAGTGTAGTTACCCTCTTTTACCAGACAACTTATTGGACATCACTTGTCTTCCCTCATAGATTCCTATACTGAAGGCAAACAGGCATTTTCCAAGTAATGGCAGTGATAGTTTTTAACCTGTGACAACCTATCTTAACAGACTTTTTTTTCCACATTGCTTCAGTGGAAACTTTTGTGTGGCACTCCTGCAGTTCTCTGTGTATATGTATCTCTTCCCCTTTTGTTTAATCTGTATTTGTGTTAAAATAACGGATAAAAAGAAAGAAAAATATGGCATATGGACAGCATTAAAATATAGTAACCTTTATTTGTAACTAGCTGCTGAGGTTTTTGTGGAAGAAACTGGCAAAGGTGGTGGTTTGTTAACTTCTGCTCTTTTTTTAATTTGAAGTTAGGCCTGACAAGTCTTTGCTAACCAGTGGAAGCCTTTCTGTAAACTTTTTGGACACTTGTGAGAGGAAAAAACCTTAATCCTGTTGGCATAGAGATGTTGGTATAGAGATACTGATAGATGAAGTTTTTGTATCTGAACTTAAGTCCTTTAATCAAAACATGGCATTTTCCTGTGTTGATTTCTTGAAAAAATGGTGTGGGTAAGATAAAAGTTGTAAATGTTTTCAGTGCTGTTGGCACTGAAGTTGGGAGATGATCTCAGGAGCTGGTGAGACTCTGAGAGATACTTCATTTCTTGGTGCTAAGCGTGAGAGAGGTGCAGCAGCTGCCCTAATGTAGGTGGTTCTTGGCTAGTTAAGGGTACCCTTTCTCTTCTCTGTGCCTTTTTGCTTAAGTATGTTGAGAGATGAATCCATGTGTGGCACTATGAAAGAAAACTTGCAATCTGTAAGCTTAATTTCAGCAGAGTAATAGTTTCCCTCCATAAGTACTTATGATGTAGCCTGTTCAGGTATTTTTTTCCCAGTGGGTAATTTCTAAACTGTGACCCTAAGATATACCTCTACGCTGGAAATAATACTTCATATTACTTATTTTCTCAGAGTAGATAGACCTTGATGCAATTTGCTTGAGTGTTTTCTTTTAATCTGCTCACATCTGGACATTTGAAACTGATTAAATGCAGCAGACATCACCAGAATTCATCAATCTTTAAGCAAGCAAGCATTTGATCCAAAAGATTTTGCACTTAAAATCAGTGAACTCTGGTTTTGGCAGAACTGCACAAATGGGAATGGGGCGTTTGAGCTTGATTGACAGCCCAGTGTGAACTACAGAAGAGATGTTCTAGTATGCGAGGCTAGAGATGCATTCTCACAAGTGTAGTAGTATTGCCTAGTCACCTTGGGTCTCATCAGCTCAGCAGGTTGTCTGTGTTTATATAGATACACAGCAAACTGGACTGCTAAGTCTGATTCTGCTTCTTCTGTGACAGGTGAATTTTGACACAGCCAGACATTTTAGTGAAGGAGCCGTAAGAAAGAGAAGCCTGGAAAGAGTAAAGCTGCAAGAACGATCCAAAAAGGGGAAAAAAAAGAGAGTGGGTTGAAAGGTGAGAGTGTATTTTTAGTGAATGTCCCATTTTCTTGAAATTTGTTACGCTGTCTCTTACCAACTAAAATCCAGGAAGAGTGGCTGCTGGAAAAATCCAGACTTTGAGGAAACAGGAGTCGGAGAACCTAAAGCAGTGCTATGCAGGTTTTGATGTATGTGTTGCTGTTGGAAAGAAAAGCATCATCATAATTCTGTGTGTAAGGCATCAGATGAAGGGGTCTGAGTTATAAGAAAACTGGAGGCATCTTGAGGACTCTTTCAGATTGAATTATTCTAGGATTCTGTGGGCCTGGAGTGAAATCAAAGAGCTGTTGCTCTCAAACTGCTTTGAGGCTTAATTGCTTAATATTCTGCATGTGGGCTTTTTGTAGTGCTCTGTGCTGCAACATCACAAATTAATGTCTTTATGCCCTGAAGTAAAATTAATACAATGCACATTTCTGGGTGCCTCCCAGTTGACCGGTAGGTCCATAGCTACAGGTGAACGCTTCTCAGTCTTTCCCTCTACCCCTTTTTACTTGCTATTTTTTCATTGTTGTTGTCTTTAGGGCAGTGTTCTTAAATTTTGTATAGGAGGAATAGTAGTATATTGAAGTTTTAATTCTGTAGATAATGTGCTTGGATGGCATCCTAAACTGTCATTAGTAATTAATCATGTTACACACCTTCGTATCTTAAACTCCCAACACTTAGAATGCAGAGCATAGTGACTGTAATGCTGGGTCTCTGAAAACATTGGTGTGCTTCCATTGTTAATGTCTTCTTACTCAAATACTTTAAAAAAATATTTTTAAACACATATTTGTGTGAACGTTTTGTTCCTTGGATTTTCAGGAGTTTTCTGTATTGTGTTATGTTGGTTATTTAGTAGATCTGCTTTCTACAGGATGAGGCTTGTATTTGTGGCAGCTTGTTGTGGTTTAACCCAGCCAGACACTAAGCTCCACGCAGCCACTTGCTCCATCCCCCTGGTGGGATGGGGGAGAAAATCAGAAGAGTAAAAGTGAGAAAATTTTGTGGGTTGTGATAAAGACAGTTTAATAAGTAAAGCAAAAGCTGCAGCACAAGCAAAGCAAACAAGGGATTCATTGACCACTCCTCATCGGCAGGCAGGTTCTCAGCCATCCCCAGGACAGCAGGGCTCCATCACACCTAGCGGTTACTTGGGAAGACAAACACCATAATTTCAACTATCCCCGCTTTACATTGCTGAGCATGATGTCATAAGGTCTGGGATATCCCTCTGGCCAGAGGGGGTCAGCACTCCCAGCTGGGTCCCCTCCCAGGAGCTTGTGCACCCCCAGCCTGCTGGCTGGTGGGGTGGGGTGAGGGGCAGAAAAGGCCTTGGCTCTGTGTGAGCCCTGCTCGGCAGTATCAGAAACTTCCCTGTGTTAGTCTTGTAATATCTTTATGGGCCCCTCATGCTCATCTGTAGGGGAGATTTGTTAAGTTAAACTGAAGAATTAGATCCAAACGATTAGTGTCTAGTTGTGTCCTTGGAGACAAATGATGATGTGACTCTCAGTCATGCTTATAAAGAAAACTCTAGAATCCAAACCATTTGAAGAGACAAAGAACTTCCTAAACGTGTGCATCAGTTGGATGCATGACATCCATGTTATGGATGCATTAACATCATCATGTTAAATAAACTGTGCCATGTTTTAAGCATGTTATTCTAATAAACAAGATTTCTCGTTAGGCACGTGTGGATTTTTGGCGACTGGTTGCTTGTTAGCACTTCAAAGACTTGCATCCAATTCCCCAGAACTCAAAATGTAAACCAAGTGTCATCTAAATTGTCCCATGTTGATAATTATCTAGAAAAAGACGTGGTGATGAAAAGAAGCTCAAGAGAGAAAAAAGAAAGCTAAGCTCGAGAGGAGAGAAGAGAGGCAGATAGATGGAGATGAGAAACATCCCCCAAAGCAGCAGAAGGTACCAGCTGAAGAACAGCAGTGGCCAGAGAATATGCCTGAATGGGAAGAAAGGAAATCTCTGCTAGCTCAGAGAAGAGTGGAGTCTGTCAGACTGCTTACAGTGCTGTTAAACCGTGTGAAAGTAAGACTATTTTACAACATATTTTAAATTTTGCAGGATATTTTAGAGCTTGAATAATTCACTGGACATTTGATGTCTTGGTGCTATTCAGAAGGTGGCCTTGGGACTCACTGAACAGTGGGAAAGCCTGGGCCTAAGTCTTGTGACAGTCTGCTCCCAGCCTTGCCCTGTGAGCAAAGACAGTGCATATCCACCCAGAAACTTTGCATTTGGGGTTTGTTCGAGGCCTTCTCATTACTGAGGAAAAATAGGGCTGGAAGGGCTGTACTAGCTCTATTGGACTTGATCCAGCATTGCAAATGAGTTTTGGGTTGAGGATACAAATGATGCCATCTCTGCTTGTTTTCGTCCAAGTTGGCAAGCGACAGAGTTAAATTGACACAGGCTATGCCGGTTCCATTTCTAGTAGCCTTGCTTTTGTGGCCAACACTAAGCTATCAGTCTTGTTTCAGTTTGATTCAGCTAATGTCTTGAGAAAGGCAGCAGAGGAGAGATAAAAATGTGAGTATTTTTACATAGGTTAATGTTTGGAGGTTTATTTTTAGTGCTTTGGGCTAAAAAAAAAAGTTTTAAATAAGAGGTTCATTTGTCAGGGGTGCTAACATGGCTTTGTCTTTGCTATTTGCTAACTAAAAATTTGCTTGCGGGTTTTGACAAGTGTATGTTTTCCCAAATCCTTAATGTTAAAGATTTCTAAAGGACTCTTAATTTACTAACAGTTGAATGACTTGAATGGCTGCCTGTGCCATTTTGCACGATTTTTAGGGCCCTATAATATCTGACGTTGGCCACCTTAATTATGAAGGTGATGTGTTAAATAGACTTCTATTTTCTTGATTTCACCACGTGGAACGCTTCAGATTGGTTGTATTTGGACCCATTTAAACCAATGTATAGCAAAACAAATTTTTTCTGAATACGGTATTTTATTTACAAAAGTGTAATAATTTTACTGTTGCCTGCAGTACTAGTTACTGTGATCAAATAAAGAAGAAATACTTCTTATGCAGTTGTAGTAAGATAGATTAATTGACTGAAGGGACCACTCTTATTTAATTGAGAATTCAGCTTTTTGAGATGATGAAATATCAGTAGTTCTGACTTAGGAACAGCAAGATCGTGTGGTTGAGTTCTGAACTAAGCCAAGCTTATTCCTCACCTGTGTAATTCTTCTGACTGCTTGCTTATGGCACTCAATAAATGTACATAATAATTTTCCTAACTTTTTTACTTGAAGGATTTTGCACAGTTGGCAAGTCAAAAAGTGGATCCTTCATTGGGCATAAAGAAGGACGATTCCTGTTCTGAAACAGCATTAAAAGACGTACATCAGGAACTGAATAACTCCCGTTACCATGCACACAAAGAGCTGAAACATAAGGAAACGTTTAAGTGCCTGTTCACCCAAAAAGGTGGCAGCTTATGTAGTGAGGAAGGAGGTGTGAGTAACTTCCATGCATCTGCTTGTCATATAGTCAGGACAATTTTAAATGATTCCTCTGCAGCCCTAAGTTCTGCCAGACTGCCAGGCAGAGATGCCTGCAGCTCCTCTGGCTGTGGATCTTTACTGGTTACCGTTACTCAAGACCGCAGAGTCATCAAATCTCTCGATGGAAGGGACTCCCCAGCACTGAATGTAGTTCATGCACAGACAGTGTCTGACAAAGACGGTTGCAAAAAGCAAAAGGTTTATGAGACTGATGAATTCATCCATTATTTACTAAATTACTATCGGACACCAGGCTATGCACGCATTTGCTTAGAGCCAAAACACGCTGCGAACAAGTCCCGGTGGAAGAGAGTGGTGTCTGACGATGGTAGTGGTTTTGACATCAGCTTGAGTGACACACGTGGTCAGCATTTCAGAGAAGTGAGTCCTGTACAAAATCTCAGCAAGAGAAATTGTAGTAGTGATGGTAATTGTAGACTGGTGATCGCCATTGGGGAACTTGAGTCAACAGATGCAGTGTTAGAAAGCAAGCCCCAGGGGAGTAGGCTTGCAAAAAAGTTGCAAGTGCGGAGGAGTGACTCACTAACTGTTGATAATTTACAATGTGCTGGACTGAATCATTCTTTGGATTTCACTGCTGTTACTCATAAGGAATTCAAACAAGAAGCTGGTGGTGATGAAGGTACCATACTACACAAAACATGTCGATCTGCTTGCAGATTGAAGGATTTGTTGCAAGAGATCAGCGATTCTGAGTACTTTAGCGAGACACGTAGCAGCTCAATGAAGAGAACAGAAAGATGTGAAGAAGTTTACAGCAATTGTAATAAAGGTTGCTTGTCTGCAAGAGCAGGGGAAAGAAAATTACTGGTTTACCTTAAAAATGTAACGCTGGAAGGTCAAGAGAAGGAAACCAGCAAATGTCGCCTCTGTTGTAATTCTGTCCACCAGGGCTTGGCTAAGCAGTGTGAACATAAGCTTAAGAAGTCGTGCAAGAGGTCTAGTAGTAAATTAAGATGCGAAGGACAGAAAAGTGAGAGAGAACCCAGAGAAGAGGAGAGAAATACTCACAAAACGAAGAAAAAGCGAAAAAAGCTTTCTTCTAATCTTTTATCTGATGAATGTGGCTTTTCAGAGACAGACAGTTGCATGCAGCTGGAATCGCTCAGAAAGATACAAAGAAAATGTAAGAAAATGTTCCACAAAAAGACACTCCACACCGCCATGGCAACATCAGATGTTACTCCTCATGGTGGCTCATCGCTTCAGGAGACCTTCCAGAGGACAGGTGAGAGAGAGTGACACCAGAACTAAAGTGACTGCATTTGATAGGTCTCTGGCAGGTGAGATGAGTTGCCACAGTTCTTGCAGTGATGAATGGTAAGTGTTTTTTAAAGTATAAACGTGGTGTAAAAAGAGCGCGGCTTTGTGCAGATTTGCTCTAACAGAATGTGCAGCTGCACTTGAAGAATAGTATTTGTTGACTTGATTGGATAGCAAAGTATCTGTCATGGGCATTAGCAGATATAACCACGCACATGGTAACAACTCAGCGTGCTTTAAACAACTAGAATGTTGTTAGGCAACTCGATTTGTGGTACATCTGGGTGGGAAGTACTGCCTGCAGTTAGTGAATTTGTATATAGGTAGTCACCTGATCTCCGTACAGGATTGCTGCGTTTCTGGCTTTGTTACTTCCAGCCCTTTCACAATTTACTGTGCTTTTGTTGGTGGATACTTTACAGCTACCTGCCCATGCCTTCTCCATCCCTGCTCCCCAACGAACTCATTTCAAGTAACTTTTCCATATACTTATCTACAGGAGATGAGAGGAAATTGATGTTGAGAAGAGAGATGGATGCAGATGGCAGAGGATGCCCTCTATTTCCTCTTGAGATAATTCAGACAAACCCTTGCTCAGATACTTTCTGTGGAGCAGAGCCCAGAAGAGGATGCTGAACAGCTACCATATAACAGCTCTTAAGTCTTTATATAGAAGTGGGAGAAGAAAGCCCTTTGACCATTAAAAGGTATATGAAATACTGGGCGGTTTTTTTGTTTGTTTTCTTTCTTTGGTTCAAATATCTAAGTGATGTAGTGAGCCACAAAAGGAGAATCAGTGTTTGCCTTTTGGATCAGAGGACCAAAGCTTTCTCCAGGGCCAGACAAACTTTCTTGGACCAGTTGCTGAGAATTTGAAAGGCTAAAGATTGAGATCTCGGAGTGTGTTATACTCTGATTAAATGTAGGGAATCATGTAAATATTGAAGTTAGCGTATTTAGTAATAACAAATCATTGGAAAAAACATAGCTGTATAAATCATAGAGCAAGCATATGAAGTGCCTCCTCAATCAGGTTGGAAGGTGTGAGGGACACTTATACTCAATTGTGGGAAGTAAGATTTCCAAATATGAAAAAAATCTCATCTTCTGTAATACCCACACTGGAAAAATGCTTATTTTCTATTCATAATTCTGGAGATGTTTCTGAAAACTTGCTGGTCTATAGGAGGAAGGATTTTGCTGAACTTGTACTAGATGTTCTGCTTCCAGGAATCGGAAGGATTGTCTAAGTGAAGCTCTGAATGTCAGATAGTAGAAGGGCAGCGCTTGTCAGTGTGCTGGCAGGCCCCATATATGGGCAGGTTGAAAATCTGTTCACAAAATTTTGAAGGCACATATAGTGAGATAGCTATTTAGTATGAGTTTGCTTACAGATAATTTCCAGAGAAATTGTGAAATGTTGTCAGACTTGTGCTGCATGTAGGTAAAAATGTGAAAACGCAGTCTAGGAGCTTGAATTATATCTATATTTATTCAGCTGGCTATATTTAGAAGACAGCCACAATTGCTTTTGGACAAAGTCCCTTAGCAAGATATAAAAGACCAGTTCTAAGTACACTGATTATTTCAGCTTTCATTTTAACCTGCTTTATTTATGACATGTCAATATACTAAACTGATGTGATAATGTTACCTTAATTACATAGAATCTTACTCATGTTTGTAACTTTTGCTTTAATAAATAGTAGTAAAAAAAATAATGGTAATTGTTCATGGTAGATAGGTTCCCCTCAGTGTTCAATTCTGGTGATTCCTACAGGCTCCTAAGCCAGGTTTTATCAGTCAGGTGTTGAGTGCCTTTTCAGGGTCATAAATGACGAATGGTTGCTACTCAAGGTACTGTTAATCTATTACTTTTATCTAAAAATATCTTATTTTCTTGACAGAAATATTTTCTGACTATTTTGGAGAACATTTATGCCCCTCTTACGTCTCCTTTTTAGTATTTTATACAGTTATAATGAAGATCAATTATTGTGTTTGTTGACCGTGTGAAATGTTCTAGTTGCACTGATGTGTGACGTACCAAGGGTGTTTTCTCTCTATGCAATATTTGTGAATTAAAATGACAAAACTTCCCCCTCTGTCAATCTATAGACAGTTCTGTGTCCGTGAGCACTCATTTCCCATGAGACAGGCCTTGCCATTACAGATGAGGAAGTATTTCTTTTTGTTAATCTGGGGGACCAGGAACTAAAGTTTTCCTTTGGTGTTGATTTCCAGTGTTTTATCAACGTGTTGTCACAGTATTTGATGACAAATAAATACATCAGTTCTGTCATTGCTTCTTGCGTTCACCTATATTAATTCAAATGGACAAAACAAATCTTCTGTCTCCAAGTCTTCATTCCATGTAAAACATGGTAAGTGAAATCTGTGTGAACTTTTTAAAGTGAGACACCATTGTAGTTGTCATACTGAAACAGAACTTTTGTGTTTCCTGCTCCTTACTTAGAGCCTGTTTTCAGGTGTTTTAATATCAATTCCTTACTTTGCCTATTGATAAACTTTTAATTTGAGCCTCATCCTTTCATACACTGGTCTGTTCAGTATAATGTTATTAACCTGAAGGATAATCCTTAAAGTACATTAACAGTTTAAAAACTGTTAAAACACATGGCTTTGTAGATTAAATTTCAATAGTTGTGACATTTATTCCTACATCTCAAGTAGAACGTTACAGAATGTTAAGACAGAATAGGTGACAAGATACGTTAAAAGCAGCATTTATATAGTTAGGCAATGGAAATGTATAACGCTGCCAACATAATTTCATAAATTTCCTTTGAAGCCTGTCCTGTGCTGTTGTACTCAGCTGGCATTTTGAGAGGTTGGTTTTTTTTATGGAAACACTGTTTACTCTGACAGGTAAGAAGCAGGGCCCTGAAACTGCAAATCTTGCAATCAGATCTGACTTTCTCTACAGAACTCATGACAGTGCCTCAGTTGAGCTAGTGAGAGCTGAAGTCTTCTCCGGGGAGCTGCCAGAACTAAGCTTTGTTACTGGAGGTGCGCAGCCTGTTGGTTGTACCTCATGCTGAAGTCACAATCCTGTGGGCTGTTTTTACTGCAGAAATGCACAATGCCCACTAATATATCTGTCCATCAGCTTGAAATGTGAGAATACAGCAATTGTGATATAAAGCCCTTTCTTCTTAATCCAGAAATTCTGGGCAATGCATAGAAATGTCTCACCTTCTGTAAAACCCCTTATGTAACTCGACAGAAGCATTCATTACTGATTATTTTTTTTTTAACTGAACCAGCGTGAAATAAGAGCTTATAAAGACAATTAAGAGCAGGGAGAGTCCTGATAAAAGAATATCTGAGTTTTACAAAGCAGTTGTCAGTATGCCAGAACTGGGTGGAAACGAGAAGCTACTCAATTGTTTTGATTTGTCCTAGAGCTTCTCAAGTTACGCCTTTGTGACACACGCAAGTAAGGGGTGTTTGGACCCTTCAGATGAGGGAGGTGGCTGACAGTCGCGGCTCTTAGTTGGTCATTGTGTCCTCCCTGGTTAATGTACAGCCTGATAAGTTACCTGGCACAGTTCTTTTTGCTTAGTCATTGCAGTCAGTCACTGGTGAAAGGATCAAGTTGCAATGAACAGGAAATAAAGAAGTTAAACTCCATCCATTTTATCCAGCATTCTAGAAGAAAATAAAATCCCTGGCTGCTGCTTCACGAAACCACTGCTTTTGTGACTTGCTTCTTCCCCTTCCACAATAAATTTTCTTTGTTTTCTCTGAAAAAGTAGTGGTCTTACAAAAGTATAATGCTTCCTTCCCAAGAGGCACAAATGCTTAAGATGGAGCTTTGTCTCAAGTTACTGCCAGTTTTCTGTGTAGTTTTTACTTATTATTGTTCCTTGTGATGCATCATGTTGTAACATACAGATTAATACTTAAAATAGTGTTCAGTTAGGGACTAACTTTAGAGTGAGATGGTTGGGTCCAGTAAAGGATATATTACAGCCCAGCCTAGTTCCACTACATGACAGCTTTCCATAGCTCCAGCTTTTGCTCAGTGTTAACAATTACTTGGGCCTTCTTATGCCTAACTGGTTTTTTTGCAACAGCAAAGCATGTTATATGACATGAATGTGTTCTATATTTAATGTGCTGTTGAAGTTATACTACAGAAGTGCACTTACAGGCATTCTGTTAGAACATATTCTAGTTGAGCTCTGTGTTGGATAATGTAAGACACTGGAGAAAGACAATACAGAACTTGAAACATTGGGGGAGGATTAAGTATCACATTTAGTGGCAGTAAATAAAAACAAACCCCACCATTCTGCAAGAGTATTTTATTTTCTGCCTTAAACAAAAGCACATTTCCAATTTGAGGTAAACCATTAGTAGTAGTTTTTGCAAAGAGTATGAGTGTCTCAAAATAAAACAGCAACACAAAGGTCGTGATGATTTACGTTGGTCTCTAAACCTTCCCTAGGTAGTTCATACAGTACCACTTTACACAAGCTCTCTGGCTCCAATGACCACACTCTTCCTTCGAAGGCCCAGGTAACCAAAAGAAAATGCCACGACGGTGTTAGGACTGAAGAAAAGTAATTTGTTCTCATCACAGATGGTCTCAGGCACTTTAACATGGTTTGTTAACTTGTTCACGAAAACTGCTTTTGTGCAATGTGCTCTACTTCCCAACAACTTTGCCAAGTTTACACCTCCCCACTTGGGACTCAGTTCATCATTTTGGTTCTGCTGCCAAGTGAAAGAACTTGACCAGGCAGCTGAACCAGAGAAACTAAATAGGGGGAACTGTACCAGACAGGCTCCCAAGCAGAATCACCTGGACAAGAAACATGTTTACAACTGATCAGCAAATCTTTCGTTATCTCCTTGGTATTGCTGAGAAAGTTTTTCAGAAATGTTTTGGATTATGAAGGAGCACGTTTATGTTTTGCCTTGGTCAAATCCATTTCCTCAGCCCCCTCTGACAGGAGACTAGGTTACAGAGTAGGAACAGACCTAGTTAAGTGCTTTAAGCAGAGATGTGACCTGAAAGAGCAAGTAAATAGCAATTCAAAGGTCAGGTCCCGCAGTGCTGATTGCACACTGGATTGTGTTATTTCTTTTAATGGCCACGTTCCAAAGCAACAAAGGCCTCAACACAGAAACAGCTCACACCACGGGATTTTATTTTGTGCAGGACAGTCCAAAATACAGTAACATTTTTCTGCTACTTAAAGCTGCCTGTACAAGAGCACTTGTCAATCAATGCCATACCAGCAAGTCTTCTTTTTTTAGACCTACGAATCAATAGCAGCTGATCTTCCCTGTTTAATATAATTTCATAAGAGTTTTCCTAAGAGGAAAAGTGAATGAATAGTAGTCCAGTCAAGTCATACTTCATGGTGTACCTGGTTTTTAGGGATGCCTACTTACACTCAGTATCTAAACCTTTGTAACGCTTCAGATGCGCTTTAAGAGTAAAAAAGAATATTAATGCATGCATAATTATGCATGACTGAATACATCAAGTATTCATCAGTCCTTATTAATTTTTTAAGTATCTAAAAGTGATTTAACATCTCAAAAATTACCTTTTAAAAGCAGTTAGTGTTTCATCTGTAAGCCACTGTGTAACTCCTTAAAAACCAAATTATCTCACATAATATTGAATGACATTGCTCCACAGATGAGTGGGATGCTTCATGGACAAATAAAATATAGTCCCTTTTCTCAAGGAATTACAACCCAAGGCCCAGATCCTGCGGAACCTCACACAAAACAATATTTAGTGGAATTTGTGTTGTGTATGTGAAGTTACTCATGTGCTTGTGTCCACAGTGCTAGGTTAATGAAAAACTGGATTTCAACCTACTCTGCACTAAATGGTGACAGAAAAATAGTAATAGTCCTTTATTGCAGTTTACTTTTGCACAGACAGTTTTTGTGCGTACTTCAGATTATGCAGGTTTGAAGGAAGACAGATCTTAGACCTTTAGTAGTTTACCACTGAATTTGAAAAGGAAGCCTTTGAAAAGAAACGATTCACTGCAACTCTGGACCTTTTGTAAGCATTGCTGCTGCTGCAGCTTGTAAACTGGAAGTGGAATGTTACAAATGATCCTTTATGATTCAAAAATAGATTGTTCCTCACTGCACTCTCTACTCTTTCTTTGCATCCTGGGCATTTTTTTCTTCTTCATCAGAGTATACAGTGGGTTCCTCCCCTTCCTTCAGCAGCTTACCAACATGGTGGTACTTAACTGGGGAAAAAAAAAGAGAATCCAAATCATTATTCTGCCCTGAAGATATAACTCTTTAAACTCCTATGTCTGTTTCCTGAATTAACAAAATGCTTATAGTATAAAACAGCTCTCTGTGATTTGTTCTGAACACAGTGGAAAAGGAGAAAAGCCAAAATCAACTATCTGAACTACTTTTAATGTTGTAGTAAGTGTACGAAAACTGCAAAGTAAATGTAACTATAATTGTCCTTCTATTGCCTAAGCCAAAAGTTGAATGAATGTAAAGACGTAAGTAACCTGAGGGACTCATCCAGCTAAAGAAGAATCCCAGATCATTTCTCTTACCAATGTCAAAGGTAGTTTTACAACCAATGGGCATTGTTGGGAGTATTTACATTCTGTATTATACCCACTCGCACATACGTATGTGCACACACATACACAACTTTCAAGGCATTTTTTTTTTTGTTGTAATAAATGTTGAAAATATCCAACAGGACAGAGGAGAGATCCTTTCTCCCAAAGATGCAGAGGGATCTATTAATGGATTATGCAGCTAAGACGCTGCCTTTATATCACTTTTTGAACATGTAGAAACACCAAGATCATATAGGTGTCAGAGCTACATGAGAGCTAGGCCATGTTGCCCATCTGTTAACTTGAACAAAGTAAAAGACGCCTCTGACTACAGCTATTTTGGACTAGCATTGTTATTAAATATAACAAGAATTTAAAGCAACTAATTGCCAAATTTACTAGAAACATCGTAATAAAATGAGCACAGTTCACTGTCAGACCTGACACCTGACTCTTGAAAAGGTAGATTTAAACACTATTTTAGGTCAGATAGTTGGTAGCATAGTTCTGGTTTCTGCAACACATTTCTTAGGATCAGAAACCAGCCATCCTGTGTGGCAGCACTAACAGTCTTGATTAAGACAAGAAGAGTGTCAGAATAGTAGGGGCACATGAGGTCAGATGTTCTAATGGCAGTGTGTGGAGGAGGGCTCCATTCTAGCTAATGAGAGCAAATCTTTAATACTGAACACTAGATTTAAAAATAAAACCTGTTTGGTTTCCACTCTGCTACTTTTTTGTATATGCCATGTCCATCATATATATATATATATATATAAAAATTCATCAAGACAAACAACTGATACATGAATTTTTTTGTCTTATCTGAGCAGAAAGAATGCCTTCAGTGTTCACTTGCCTAAAAGGCAATATGAGATAAGGAAGAACCATTTTTTTAATCAACAAGATACACAACAGGAGAGAAAAAAAAAAATAAAAAAAAATCACACCAGTGGGCATGCCCTGGCACAAGGTCAATACAGCAGTTTCCATAAAACTGTGGTTTGAAATTCTGAGCAGCAAGGTGAGGCACATGACACAGAGCACTTGGAACTGCCTTTTAAAAAACTTTTTATACTAAGTACAGAAAAACAAGGCAGCTATGAAAGTGACTTCCTTCTGTTATTTTTAGAACAAACATCTCAAGTGTGCAAGTTGCCTCATCACCGGTATGGTAACGACCAGGCTGCCTGCAAGCACAGAGGTGGCATTTGCCCATTCTCGATCACCTTCTGGAGGAGAAAGTTAGCTGGATAGTGTCCATGAATCTGATAGAGCCACCAGCAAGACCATGCAGAATAACTTACTTAGAATAATAAAAAAAAAAGTTTTATCAAATGCTCCAAGGGGAAAAGGTCTAGTTTAAACGGTCTTCAAAAGTCAAAACCCCCAGGAAATAATAATTTAAGTGTTACTCTTATTTCTGAGAAGCTGAAGGGGACATAAGCATTTTTCAGAACATTAAAATCTAATTGTCTCTACAGACGGGGTCTTAACTGTATCAAGACCACACTCAACTTCCAATTCCTGTCAACTTTTTGGGTGGCTTTATAGATCTTATCCTATGACAGAATGCTTCCATCTCACCTACTGTTCTGAAAGGGAGGGAGAATGCAGAAGGAAAACCTGACATTTCTCTTAATTCTTCAGAGTAGCAGTAATTCTAGTAATACTTAGTAAACTGTGGGATTAAGTTCGTTTGCAGACTGATGCTTCCAGGTGGTAGCAGCCTTTTAACCATTGCTCCCTTTATTACCCTCTAGTTAGCTACTGCCCTGGAAATAGGTTTAAAATTGCTTACAAGTGAATTGTGACTCCCAGTCCCTCAAGGTCTCTTGCTGTGTAGCGTTGAGATCAGAGAGGTCATCATAGTCATCCCTCAGAGCCTCCTTATCCAGGCAGAAAGTGGCAAGACCTCGGGATGCATCTCTTCCAGCAAAAATCCCATACGGGCCCTCTTTAAAATAAAAAGATGAGCAGCATTATTACAGAGGTAACAGGTACTGTAGGACCTTCATGGATCAGAGTCCCCAAACTGGAACAGCTGATTAATTCCTACCCTGACCTGTGGGGTCAGAGGTGCCTCAAACTTCTGAAATGTTTTTAAATTTTATTCTACTTGATGATAAGGGAAAACAGAGGAAGAGGACAAGAAACAAAACCACAGGAAGAGATACTGAGTTTGCTGAAACATCAGGACAATGAACCACACAACGGTGGGTGGCACGTACAAACAGGGGAAGGGTAAAGCGCACAAGCTGGGAAGCACATCCTCAGAAAGAGGAACAGAGGAAAGACTTGTGAGTCTGAGGTGAAATGGAAGTTTTCTAGCAGATGCTCCTGAGCTGAACGAATTACTTTGACAGAAAATGTGGTGGAAATTAGCAACTCGGAAGAAACATCTATTAAAACTTTCAAAATGCAAGATGAACTCAAATGATCAGAACATGCAGCTCAGAGCAGATCAGAGATATCTTATCAAGACAGACGCTTGCTAAACTGCATTAATAATTAACCTGCTTGCACGACAAGCTGAAAATGGAGATACCACATGTAACTAGACATTGAAAGTTCTTAAGGGAGCTTAAAGATTAGTTAGATGTGAACTCTCGTTACCGTAGAGAGCATGCCATCTTCTACACCTCCCAGAGTGAGCTTTTTCCTAAATTCATCAAAAGAAACACTATTCCTTTAAAATGAAAACCAAACTAGTCAGACACTAGGATGAATCATTCAGCCATTACCAAATTAGATACAATGGGCAGTTATTACCATTGTCAAGGAAGGTAGCATCCAAAGCATGGTACATTTATTCCTATAAAATCCAGTGGATTTTAGTTTGCACCAATACCAAACTGCACATCTAACTCAGCTGCAGGTACCATCTCGACTGCAGCAAAGCTACAGTCCGGCATCATTCAGCAACAGTCTCCAGTCTATGTTTGGACCAAAAGTAATGATCTCATCATGCTTTCAAATACGTGGTGTCTCCTGCACTGTTCTCCTTGTCTCTGAGTAGCACTGGTAGCTCACTACTGCAGCTACCTGCTGTCTGGACAGCTCAGGAGTGGTTAGGCTAGATCCTGGTACAAATTCGCAAGCTTCAGTGAGGCTTTTTAACAGGAGGCCTCTGATATAAATAAAAATAAAAGCTTGTGAAGGTGATTAAACTCTTACACCTGGTTGTACATACTCCCACCCAGCTCATCACCAGCTGCTCTACAAACCTCTCCATAGCTTAGTCAATCTTTGCACACCCCTCCCAGCTCCGGGAAAGCCGAATCCTTTCCCAATCTCCGGACTGTGAGCCCGGGGCGAGAGGGCAGGAGCAGCTTAGCCGTGCGTTCATCCCGCAGGCCAGGAGGCGGGTCAGGCATTAGCGCGGCGCTCCGCATGCTCATCCCCCCGCCGCCCGCAGCAAACGGCCGGCCCCGCCGCCGCGCCC
>VWZK01005713.1:355344-406349 GCA_013396935.1 Baryphthengus martii | reverse complement strand
GCGTCTTTGCTTTCCTGACGCGGCAATACCTTTTCTAGTGCTTGCTAGCTGTTGTGCCAAATTCAAAGTAGGGGAAAAAAGAGGAAATGACTAGACTTCTGGGTTTTTCCCATTCAGGTGATACTCCCGGACCCCAAACCCCACAAAAGCAGCAAACACAAGGTATTATTTTAACATGAAAAAGAAGAGCGTCCAGTCCTGGACATCTTTATTCAGGTTTCTTTTCAATGGAAATATTGGTGAAGTAAAATGTAAGATGAGGGAAGTCCTGACTTTGTGTATTTACTTAATACGGTGTTCACATGAAGCAGTTGTGATCCTGAATACAGCTGAGTGCTGCTGGTGTCATCTACTGCTTGTATCAGAGAAAGGACAAGCGTTGTTCTGGGTCTGAGCAGTTGTCTCTGCAAATTGTGTCCTCACCATCCTTAAAACAACACAAACCAGTAAGAATAGCATGGTTCCCTCTGCCCAAGTGAGTCACACTACTGAGGGCGCACATGGAGAAGTGCAGGGCTGGAACCCTCATCTTGCATTGCAGTTTGGCAGGTGATTCAGATCTCTGCTTCAGGGGGTGAAGGCTGCTTTTTACCGAATCTGTCTTTGGGACATTTAGTTAAAATCGAAAGCAGTGCATTTCATTTAATTTCTGATTTTAAATATTAGGAAAAAATTAATTTTGTGGGCCACTTGGGCTACTGATAAAGAGTTTTGCCTTTTGGGAGACGCTCAAGACCTCATAGTACTAAGGTGTTTAAACGCGTTGGCTCTTGCGAGGTAGGGTGTTTGGTTCCACCTGCTGTTTGATTTGGGAAGCTCTTTATTTTACTGATCAGCACTTGGACCTTGATCTGACCTTTCATGGTATACATTGACTTCTGCTTCCACCTGCTGTGGAACTTGAAAACCTCGTTGTTTCACTGTTCTGAATTGATTTATATTTGGTAATAAAGTAAGTCTGCATTTGGACTCTATTTAAGATACTAGATAAATCTCTGAAACTCTAGAATTATTCAAACTATGAGCTATATTACCTGGGTGACAGTTAATTCTGCTCAGTGAAGACATGTGCGCTTACACATCATTGTGTTCATATTTTACATTGGATGAATAGATGTAGAAAAAACCTGAAATTTGGAGGGAAATTTTTCTTTCAGTTTTTACAATACAGGTTGTTCAAGAGAGAAAAAAACAAAACAGACTTCAGAACAACCCCAACCTTGAATTTGACTGTGAATCAGACAGACACTGAAGAGAGTGAAAAAGAAGCTCTGTTTAGGCCTAGTATCCTAGAGAAAGCATCCAAGAACAGTTCATTCTTAGATAAAGAAGGGCCAGGAAACATTGCCAAGATTGATAGCATCTCAAGTAATCTTCCATGCGAGCAGTGGTACTGCAAGTTACAGTTGCCCAACTTCAAGTTCTTTTTTTTTTTACATTGCAGCGTATAAAAAATATTCATATGCCTCAGAATGCATCTTACTTGGGAAAAAAAGTACAGGTATTTAGAAATAAGTGGGCATAGATAAAATTATGATACAATAGAATTATCTATAATTCATGAACCCTTTGTCACACATTTCTCACTACCAAGCTTACGTGGCAATTCCTTTAATGAAACTGAGGTCTTAAATCAGAACAGTTGGCCCCAGCTCCAGCTAAATACCACAGGCATGTGTTACGCTCCCACACAGGTTTTCCTCTCCGCTCCATAGGCAACAATACTTTCCTCCTTGAAACCACTCTGTCAACATAATCTATGAGATGCTCTAATATAACGCTGTTATTAATTACAGAAAACATTGGTGCTCGCGTAACTTCCATCTCCTTGCAAATCAGAGTAGTACAAACAGTTTTAAAATATTCCTACTTGTTTGGATTTTTTCATAACTAACATAAATCTGTTAGATATGAAGCAAAATTATCTCTACTACACCTCAGCATTCTTCTTACTGCTCTGTTTCCACTTTGGAACTTGTCTAGTAGATTTAATGAATCTTTTAGAGCATATTTAATGCTTCTAAACAAAGTGTGCTTTCTGGGGTTCCCCATGATATGCTTTACCTTGGCTGAGTACGCAGGGACCATTGTTGCCAAACAGGCTTTGGTCTTCACACTCCCTCATTGCTCCTTTGGAAGCCCCCCACAGGATTTCTTTTCTCTAACTTACCTGATTGACAATTTTAATGCAAAATATGACTGCAAGAAAGTTTTCAGAAGTCTGCAAAGCTACTGATGCCTAATTTGCATTACTTGTGAGCAGATTCTCAGAGATGCTGGTCACCTGGAACTATTGCTGGCTTTCATTTTGACCTGCAAGGACCCCGTCAGGGTTTCTGAAGCAGAGATGAGATATCTTAATCTTTGAGCTTACTGAGAACCAGTGACGAATGAACACTGGCAAGTTAGATCTTTACTGTCCAGACTGAAGTCTGATTTGTAACTCCCACCTGAGAATTTCAGAGACTTCAGTAACATACCACAGGATGGCATCACAAACAGCTTGTGCCATCAAGTAGCAGCCATAGAGAAGATTTTGCCTTGTGGTCCAATGGCCTCTTGGACTCTGTAGACCTCTCTAAGTAAAGAAACTAAAAAAAGCAAGATTAAATGTGCCTTACAAGGAATTCAAGCCTTCTAGAGAGAAACAATGTATTATATGAGATCACCAGTAGGTTTAAAGTTTAGGGAGGCTCTGCTGTACCTGCTTGGTTCTTGCAGCTGGGGTAATATCGGTATTACTACTCCCTCTTTTTTTCTTTCTTTCCCTCCCCTCATCAGTAATAATTTAACTTACTAACAACGAAAAAGAAAAGAATGATGAGCTGCTGTAATCTCACTCCTCTTTTACTGACTAGTGCCTGCCTATGCCAAGAAAACAGAACCCCTCCCTAAACTGCAGAGCTCCAGTAGGTCAAACATGCTCCTGACGCTGACAGCAGGCATTATATTAAGCTGTTGTTGGGACTTTTCCAGGTGCAGAGCAGGCACCTGACCAGGGACTGCCCTGAATGACATCTAGTCCTCAAGCCAAAAGTATAGACTGTCTTTCTGCTGGACTTTTTTTTTTAGTTTTTATTTCCAACTCTGTAACATTTCTGTTTATTTTTCAGTGGCATCTTCTGACTTTCCAGCTGTGCTCTTCGTCCAGCTAAGTGCAAGAAGAAAGAACTTTGCAAGGTGAAGATGACGCTACACTGAAGGCTATCAAGATCCTGTCATTCCTGGAGATATACGTGCAAATGTCTGCAGCATAGAACAGCTCCAGATGGGAATTTTTACCAAGTTTTAGAAAATGTGTCAGAGAGGAGGGTTGGAAAAGCGGAGACTGCTCATGCTGGAGAATTGCTTTCCTCAGAAACATACTGATGTGGACTTGTGACTAAAATCTTCCCCCCTCCAGCCGCATCGCTTATCTTCTAGGCTACCAGGACTATGGTTTTCAGGTCTGAAACAGGACTGATAGTCACCGTGACAAGAAGGCTTTCTTACTCAGTACGTACAGGAACTATGCTTGGAAGTTTTGGATATGTCTTGTCTTTTAACTATAGATGAAAATTGGGCTGTGAATTATCAGGACTCTTTTTTTTGAAAGGCAGCAGGTGTCAAAACCAATCTGGGCAAGTTGTAGATACTTGTGGAAAAGGCAAGGAAAAAAGGCAACGTAAGTCTGCATGCGATTCTTGCAATGTAACAGTCCCAGTATCCCTGGAAAGCACACTGATTGACACTGGAAGAGTAAATAAAATCCCTGACTTCCTGACAATAACGCCTTGGATTTCCTTACAGATCTGATGAGCGAGGAGGGGTTTATGTATCAAAAATAACTGGATGACGTGAAGGAAACGTGGTGCATTCACAGATGGAGTCAAGTTAGTAGCACTGTTGGAGGGAGTAGGAACTGTTACCTCTGCTCCACTAGTGTCGGACAGAGAAATGGTATCCATTGCAGGTACATGTGCTCTTCACAAGGACCAGTTTGTACTTACACTGGAGTCACTCACTTTGCGGTTTGGAAAATGCAGGAGCCGCCTTCACTCAGGTCACTACCTCCCTGCGGTAGGACCTGTTACTTCTCTGCCGCTGCGACGGAGTCCTTGTTCTGCCACCGAGCAGATCAGTCTGTTCCAGTGTGAATCGACAACCAAATTCGATGTGAATGGACTTAAAGGTTAGAAGAAGGGAGGTATCAATAAACTGGGACAGTAGAGTTTTCTAAGTGTTATCTTCTAACATTGTATCCACAAGACAGGCGTGGATTCTCATCTCAGTTTGAGTTGATTTAGCTGAGATCTGCGTCAAACACCCCGGAAGATTACAGAGAGGGCTGTTGCTGCTTTTCTTTGGTCTGCTTTAGTGAGGTGGTCAAATCCAAAGCCGCACAATATGGTGATTCAATTAAAAGAAAAAAAAGTGGCATCAGGAAGACAGACACATGGAAGCAATATCACTTGTTTTTTTCCAAAATAATCCAGGTGTCCATTTTGATAAAATACGCTTCCAGGTGCAAGCCAAACTTCTGTCTGTTCCAGAAATGATTAATCTCTGGGTTTCTGACTTTGTGAAACAGTTGCAGAGAGTTCAGTTGTGCTTGGTTTGACACAAAGTTAGATTGCTAAGTAGTGATCCAGTGGAATCCAGTTTTTAGCATGTTAAGGAAGTGCTCCATTCATTTCCCAACCTGATGCATTTCCAGCTGTTCCAATTATGCAACGTCCTCAATCACAAAATCTTTCAGACCCTCAAAATCATCCCACGGCCTGAGAGGTGTTATGCATATTATGTGTGCTGAGAAGATTGTCAGGCCACCCCTGGAATACCGTGTTCAGTTTTAGTCCCCGCTATACAAAAAAGATGTGGACAGGCTGGAGAGGGTCCAGAGAAGGGCCACAAAGATGATCCAAGTACTGGGAAGCTGCCGTATAAGGAAGGGCTGAGAGGACTGGGTTTGTCCGGCCTCGAGAAAAGGTGGCTTAATGGAGATCTTGTCACCATGTTCCAGTAGTTAAAGCGTGGCTACGGAGAAGGTGGAAAAGACCAGGGGTAATGGGTGCAAGTTATTCCTGGGGAGATTCTGACTGGACGCAAGAGGACAATTTCACAAGGAGAACAATCACCCATTGGAATGATCTCCCCAGGGAAGTGGTGGAGTCCCCAGCACTGGACACTTTTAAGACTCAGCTGGACAATGTCTAGACCGGGCTTTTGCCAGAGAAGGTTGGACTAGATGATCCTTGAGATCCCTTCCACCCTGTTATTCTGTGACTCTATGAGGATGCCGTGCTCCATGCCCCAAACCCTCTAGGCCGTGTGCTGAATGCAGACGTCTCAGTATTTTCCCAGGCAATCATGTCTCGGAAGCTGGGCCACGGACCTGCCCGTGACCTTCACGCTGAGCCTGTGAGATTCCATGAACCGCGGAGCAGCGGGGACGCCGGGGACAACCTTCCCACCGCACAAAGGTAAGATACGGAGCCGTAACTCCCGCCGGTTTATTCGTTGCGGTTTCGCGACCCAGCGCAGCTCCGCGGGGCGGTCCCGCTAACCCGANGACGGAACGGCGTGAGCTGCCTGCGGTGCACGCTTTGTTCAAGGGCTGTAGTCACCGGCTGCCGGTAACGTCTCCGTCCTGCTGTGCGTGGAGGGGCTGCCGGGCTGAACCGGCGTCTGCGTCCTTAATTTAGGGGCTTGCAGCCGCTCGGGGTCAGACCTCTACATTTTATGCTCTAAACCGATTTTTAAAGCTATGTTAGTTAGCTGGAGTAGTCACCGACATGAATGTGAGACGGGCTGTATTTTGTCTTCCTGCATCGTTAGTGGAATTGCCGGCTGCCTCCCAGGAGCGAAGTCTGAACACTCGTGTGGGGGGACTGGGAGAATCCAGGCGATCCCAGAGCAATATGCAGTGGTGACGTGAGAGGAGTAGTAGTAGGGTCTTGTAAAGGAAGCAGATCGGATCTACAACCTGTAGTAGAATGAAGTGATGCCCCCTGTGTCATTTCTCTTGTGATTATTTTGCTGATGCACTCCATAATTTAAGAGCTTGATCTTAGAAACAGCTGTCTGTGGGAGTAAAGCCTTAATCACATAACGACTTTGATGAATTTCCAGTGATAACTGTTCTTGTGCAAGTAGGAGTGGCTCATGGAAGGGCAAATGCCTTCCTGAAGGTAACACTCTGCGGACAGGGTATGAGCACAGAGTATCCAAGAACCCCAGTGAACCACCGCTGGTATTTTCCATGGTCTAGTCCAACAGCTTTCTTGGAAATGTCATTTGGAATGTCCCTTTCCCCTTCCAACCATTGTGCCGTGTTCTTGCGCCACATCCTGCAGAGTTCCCTCTGTGTGTGGACTCCTCTGCCTTGTCCCACACAATCATCAGAGCTTATCTGATGCAGATTTGGATGGAGTCATTAATTTCAGACCTGTCATAACAAATGGGAGAATTGGAAAGAGGTAACCTAGTACACATGTTCTGAGCCACTTGGATTACAGTCACCATAGGTGTTTTACACTTTGTGTTATCTTTAATATTTGGTGGAAACCAAAGGAGGTTGAAGCACACTGTTAGGAACTTTTAACAAAGAAAGGCAAGTTTGGTGGCATCATCTTTTATTAACATCTTCATGAACGTGAGGTTTCTATTTATTTTTCTCTCACATAATATAATAAATGATAATTAGGACTCCCGTACCTTTGCAGATGCATTATGAAAAATGCAGATACGTATTTTTCTAGCTGTTATAAAACATAAAATGAAAAGTTACTCAGTGATTTCATGGGCATGGAATCAAATTTTGCACTGTTTGATTGATCAATTGTTTATAGTTTGGACTTCTAGCTATGTAATGTGTGGACCTGTGCATTGCTAGTACCTCAGGCCAATTCCTGAAGATTATTGCACCTGAAAACTTACACTGACTTAGTGAAATTGCTCATCTCTTTCTAAAGAATGTGAGTAAATGACTTATCACAAGATCAGCACCGTGGTGCTTCTTCAGACTGAGCTCTGACATAGTCATAACAAATGCAGCCCCTGTTGCACAGGTGGGGTTTGAGGTTTGCAAGAATTCTAGAACTGTCCAGCCCAACAGAGAATTTGGATCTGTATCTCAATATTGAAAGTTGTCTTGGTTCTCACTCACTATAGGATAAGAAAGTGCAAAGTGCTGCTTTTTACCTTGGACTTTGACTGACTCAAATTTAGTACATATATAGATTTATGAGATTATATGTGTCTATAAAGGCTTTTTCCACTGTCCAAAAACAAGTTACGTGGATGTTACATCATTTTTTTAGGTCATTGTGAGTTGAAGACTTTTCCTCTTAAGCTGTTTGCTTGTGTTTCTGTCAAATCTTTGATGGAAGTTTTCTGAAATTAAATGTTACAGATTCCTGTGACCACAAAAATGGAGTTATGCCCAGTGTAGATTTGATGACTCCAAACTCTTTGTCCTTTGGAACCCACAGCACAGGATTTTGGCTGTATTCAGATATTTGGGAAGTAGATTCCTCTTTTAGACTTCTTCTTAGTCTTCCCAGGAGCCATTGAGTGTAGACTTAACCAGCAAAAGTTAAGTGTTACAACTTCAGAAGTGTTCCTGGCATTGGCTTCTGTTTCAGAGTTAGTATTTGTCTCCACTCGAAATGCATCAGAGAGTTTGCTGCAGGCAAATGCACAGCTCTGTTTTCTTTTACCAGAAGATGTATGACAGTAAAGGAAGAAAAGAGAAACTGTACTTGATCCAAAGACCTGCTTAATACTGGACCATTTATGTAGAGATCAGTGGCTACTTAGACTATTTCACAAGAAAGCACTAGCTTCAAGTAGTGGGATCACACACAGGCACTAAGAGAAGGGCAAAGATGCTACTTGGTTTTGAACAGCTGTGAAAATGGGCCCTCAGCGAACAATACTTGGTGTACGTGGGAGAGACTCTAAGACGTTTAATACTAACAAAGACATCCTTAATCATTACTGCTTATTCTCTGCTAAATCCACTACAACTTTGACCAGAATGCTTACTGTGTCTGGTACTGCTGAAGTGTGTTACAGATTCATTGTTATTTATTTATTTATGCAAACTCACTCTCTATAAATGAAAAGAAAGTACACATTGGTTTAACAAACTGGGGAGATGGGTTTTGGTTGGTGGGGTGATATTTTTTTTTTTTCTGAGGATTTTCAGTAATCCTTATATTTGTACTGTGGACAGTGTACGTCGTGTGGTTGGTCTCAATATCTTTAGTTATGTAACATAAACATCAAGCTGTGCAGTAAGTCAAACAGGGGACAAAGCAGTGTGAGTGTAGTCCCTGTTGTACATCAGAACACCAGCCTAGGCTACGATAGGAAGAGTTGAATTCAGTGGGAAGACTGTCATTGATTTTAATGAGCTCTGGATACGGCCCAAACTCAAGAATTGATGTCTTGACTTCACTGGAATGCCACCAGCATCACGTTGAGTCATGCATACATGATAATATATGAATTCTCTTAAAGTTTAAAATAGCTTTCAAAAGAAATGCCAGTGCCACAAGCATAGATGCCATTGGAATTTCATCAGTTGAAAAGAATTGAAACATGTTGCATGAGATTTTGTTACTTGACATTGGTTTTAGTGGAAATTCAGTCCTATTCCCTCATGATTCCCTCAGACGTGTTTCTGTGCCAATTCTTCTGTCTGTTTAAGGTCAATCCATTATGTAGTTTAAGGATAAAGCTAAATAGATTTATCTTCATCTGGAGAGGTTTATCTTCATATCTTTGGTTGACAACTTGTGGAATGGAAGGAGTGCTACAGGTTGGAACTTGAAACCAGCTCTTCAGCGAGCAGCAGAGACTGAGGTTTGCAGCTGATGTTATTAACAAGGGTTTTTTTAACTATTATTCCTCCCTCACTCCTGCTGACTGTTGCAGTTCCCCTCCCGTAAATCTCATCTGGTCATAGCTCATGCAGCCAAACCATTGTGCAAGACTCTGAACATTCTTCTCACCAACCAAAACAAGGCAAAACTGCCAAAATATGTATGGCAATAATCGGCCACAAAACTTGAACGCAGGATCTTTAATCATTCTGAAACTGAAGAGAGCACTAAATATTATTTCCAAATACCTGCTTGTTTAAGCTGTTGCATAGTTTTGCTGACTCAGGAATGCTGAGTAGCTGCACTGCTCTGAGCTCTTAAAACTGTAGGAAGTAATGAGGATCTTATTTCACAGCTTCTTTTTAAATTGCTGCTTAAGAGCCCAGAGGGGAAAATGGTTAGTGCACATATTTATTTTGCTTACAAGTTTGACTCCCTCTCTAGAGCTAACCTCAGCAAAATGGCATGTCAAGGAGTTAAACAGCCTGTCCTGCTTTCACTGCCATTCTTTGGCTTTTCATCTGCTATTCCAGCCCTTTCTTCTTTCTGCTAGCTATGTATTGCTTAAATTTTACTGGTATTTACTAATAAGAAGAGGCTGCCATCATTTGTAAAAGTCCATTAAACATTTTCGCTATGATTTGCAGGAAAATGTCATAGTAGCTTGCAGTCAAGTGTATACTTTCCTTTCTTCCAGTTTACACTTTACAAGACCATTTCTGTATTCCACTAGGTTACGTGGCAGGGATACCTGCCAGCACATGAGGAGTTAATGCTCCTCTAGTTTGACTGGTTCATTGCCAGTCTTCGCTCTTTTGAGTGCTAAGAAGCCAAGACTTTTTTTTTTTTTACATTTTATTTAAGATTCCTAGTTTAAGAGACCTGGAGCTGCAGCCCTTACGGTGCAATCTGGGGACATTGGTCTCACCCTGGATGATGGTATCTGACAAAGCAACATCTTTTCCCGGGCCTGTTTCTGCCATCCAGGTAACAGGGGTCTAAGGCTCTTCCTCTCAATGTCAGGATACATTTTATCCTTACGGTTCAAGATACCATTCCTGTATTCCTAAGCACTGGTAATGACAGGAAGAAGGTTTAGAGGAGACACGGTCTCTCACTCTATTTGCTTTCAAAGCAGTGTCAGGATTTCTAAGTTCTCCTGAATTTACCCTCTGGTGTTTTATATGATACATTTCATTATTTGAGCAGGAGGTAGTGAAAAAGGGTGAGAGAAAAAAAGCAGGGGATGTAGGCTATGTGGTTCACTTGACGTTTAAGAAATGGTCCAAGAGTTTGTCGATAAAATTAAATTATAGACCCACAGTATAATTACCCAGAAACGTGCTACAAGCTGGGAGCGTCCATGAATGGTACTCGCTTCATTTTGTTGCTTTTTTCAATCTATATGTTCTATTTGAGTCTGCCAACAAATGATTTAACACCTCATAGGGAGCTTATGGATTTATATCATTGACTCTTTAAATCTTATTTTAAAAGCGGGAGATGCCAACACGATGTTACAGAGAATGAGGCATAGAAATCCTCCTGTGCATTAGGAGAGTAAACTCAGCTGGAGATGCCATTTCAGAATTGCCTTGTGTACAGCACTAATGCAAGGTCTTTCCAAAATCCTTCATTCTTTCTTTACAGTTATAGTAAGAAAGTCTTTATTTACAGATGCATAAAGCTTTCAATTTTTAAAGATTCTAGTCCTTTGAAAGAGGCGTAGCATGCAGCTCCTCCCTGTCACAGTGACTTTCAAAACCACGATGTGTTTGTGTGCTCTTGAGAGTTCAAGAGCAATACAGTGAGCAGAACATCAGACTGTTTGTACACCTGCTGTTGTTAACTACCAGAGTGTAATTCTTTAGGCATTTAGTTTTCTTAATGTTTATTTATTTTTTTTTTTCCATGTGTCTTTTGGACATTATCACTTTGTTGTGTTGTCTGGAGAGTGGATTTAATGAGAGTTAGTCTCCTAAAGCTGTGGGTTCTGCGATAATTAAAACTGATACCTTATTGTACAAGAAAATACATTAGAATGTAAAGGTTCTTACAATAGATCAGCTTAAAGCAAGAAATCTGAGTTGAGGAAAGACATCATTTATCTCAGAAGTTCTTGCTCTAGTTTATTTGTCAAGCTTCCAGGCTATGCAAAAGGGTTTATATTATCTTTTTAATGCGAAGCAGTGTAAAATCCTGTTAAATAGAGGAAAGAGGAAAAAAAAAGGAGCAAATCAGCCTCACAATAATGTGAGGAGTCTGAAGAAACTATGTTATAAACAATACCCCCACAGCTTTTGGGGATTGCATTAGAGGAAAAAAAAAAAGGAATAAAAGCAATTTCCATGATGTGATTCCAGTGATCACATTTCTTGGGCTCTGCTGGCCCTCAAACTATGGCTATTATGTGTAATTGAGAAAGCAGAGCAAATCCAGCTTGTGACTTAGCTCATCAGCCTTCAGTTGCTTTTGGATCCTATCTAGTCTGATGCACATATGAATAGTCCTCAGTAGATGGAGGATTTGCTTGTATTTTTATGACCAAAGGGAGCTATCTGAGTGCAGAACAAGCATAGTTCATCTTCAGACTTCACACAATCTTACCTCCAGGTGATAGATTGAGTCCCTTGAGGACTCAATTAATACCATGCCAGACAGTATCCGTTATATTGGCCTCTATGTTGTATCCAGAGGAGCTGTTTCATGAGAGGATCTGAGTTTGTGTTCTTGTGTAAGTGCTGGTAAAACCTGTAGAAGAGGTAGGTGACTTTTTAGCTACATGGTGCGTGGTAACAGCTGCTCCTTTTCCTGTTTGGACCTGCAGGTATTTTCACTGTATGGAAAGTACCTAGATGTAGATGTACCGCTTACTGTTAAGAATTCAATAGCTGGAGCCACAAGCAATAGGGGCTGGAGTGGCATTTATCTTGGGAAAGCTGTAGGTATGACGGATAGACCCATCAGCTCGGTGCATTACTTAAGCGTATGCCCAGCTCTGTGACTGCCCTACTTGAAACGGGAAGGGCTGAGCAAAGATCCAGTTCAGGCATATGCTTGTGTGACTTAGTGACACAGAACTGTAGTTTATTCAATGGTTTTAGGTAGAATTCTTCTGCAGTCAGCTTATTTCCTGCCTCTGGATATTTATTAGATATTTTCCCTTCCCATTATGATATGAACAGCTCCAGCATATTTAAGAGACAATTGGGAACACGCTGGGATATTTAAAGATTCTCAGAACTTGAATCTGAGTAGTGCTCTGGGCTGCTGTGTAAGGACTCTGCTGTGCTATGGGTCTGTTCTGGTGAAACCGACTCAGTATGAGATATTTTTTATTATGTGATGATTTCTGAACTCTGGACAGGCTGGGCCAAATCATGTAGTGCAGTTGTTGATTTCTAGTTTAACTCGACATTTTGATGCCAGTGATCCTGTAAGAGTTCCCACGGCTAAGGGCTGGCTAGTGAACTTATCGTGGATATTTATAGGGTTCCTATTCTTGTAGGGTCTTTCTGGATGTCCTTATTGAGTGAGGGAGGATGGGGAAAGGCTCTGAAACACGGTTCCACGCACCAGGAATTTTGGGTTCAGTTGCACTTTATGGATTCTGGAATAGTAACTGAATTATTCTGCCTCAGTTCTCCCAGCTGTATCTGCACTAGAAAACAATATCATATTCTGTGTAGAAAAACACAGGTCTGGCGCTTGTGATTAATCTTGCCGATACCAAGTGATAGGAGTAAATTTATTATTATTCGGTACTCTCCACTTATTTTGCAGTTTGTGTAATGAAGCAGGTACCGTACTTGTGTATAACATACAGAGGAAAGCGAACAAAGCAAGCACAGTGTTGCCATTGCCTACTGATTTGAGTTAAATGTCAAGAGTATGCAGTTTTGACTTTTTATTTTTGTGATCATTTCCCTTTGGAGCAATAAAGCCTGCAGGCAGGACATTCTGGGACCTCCCTGCCCTTCTCTGAAGGTTAATGGTCACTTTATCTTTAGCCTTGTGTTTGCAGGCACTGGAGTCAGACAGCCTTTTCCCCAGAGCTGCACTTCCGTGATTTCCCGTATTATTACTTCAGCCGCCAGCCAGGGAGATGGTATCGGAGATGACCTTCACTTTTGAATTTTTTATTTCAGTCACTGTTGAAATTCAGGATGTTGATGGTTTCAGGAATATTTTTCCAGATGTGTGAGACTCTGGTTCTCCTCTTGCTTATACCTGTACAAATAAATCAGGAGTAATTCTGTTGAAGAGGTGAGCGGACATCAGTGCAAAACTAATATACATGGGAAGTCATTAAACTTGATTGCTACTCATGGCACAAGCATTAGTGGCAGTGTCGGCCTGATGGGTCTCTGGGGGAGCTTGGCAAGAGTGTTGCAAGAACATTGACTGGATTTATCCCTAGAGGGGAATTTGGGAAGAATGGGGTGTAGAAAACTCAATTCATTATTCACATCATCTCAGGATATTTGTTTAGACTCAGTAACTGTTACCTCTGATGTTCGACATGTAGCCTAGGCACAGGGCCATGGGCCTGTAGCTACAGACTGAGTTCTCACATTTCTTTCCAGATGGTCTTGTATATTGGTGCCTTCCTGGACACTGAGAAGGGAAAGTTGTGTTGTTGGAACTGAATATTTTTTAACATAGTATTTTCTTAAGTCAGAATGTGTAGAAATAGAGCTTCTTTGTTCAGCTTCTGCACTACTCCCCCCTTAGACAAAAGAACCACAGTTTCCCAGTATATAAAATATTGACCATGCTCATATTTTCACAGGAAATACCAAGCTCTTCCACTGTGTCAAAAATAATCTGCTTTTCATTCATACCCATTGAAATCTTGGATATTAGATTTATGATCCTGGATAAGAAAAGCAGATACATGAGAGGCAGCACATCCTGGCTGCACTGTCTCTGAATGCAGGGATGCTGTTACTCTCTATAAATAAATGACATATTTATATGCAAATCAATCGCTGTAGATTTGTAAAATGTCAAACGAACACTCCTCTCTCTTTATCTGTGTTATTTGTTTGGCAGTTGGTATTTTCTGACACTGAAGTCCAAGGTTACATCTGTGATCCTGTTGAAATTCTAGGGGAAATTACCTTTGGAATGACACATGGCCTGACCTTCATCTCCAGATAATCCAGGAAGAGTTCACGTTTGATGGTGGGGACAGAAAGGACAGATTTAGCATATCAGTATCTTTGCAGCCATATTTTAGAATTCAGTAATTCACTTCAGTAATGAAGTTTATCATCACTCCTTCTTCAGAGGTGAAGACAGCGTGTTTGTGGTAAACTGCGAGAAATGATTCAGACTTGGAATTACCAAACACTGGGATCAAGGAGATGATAAGTATTGCTCCTTTCTTTGAAATACTCTTTTTATTGAAGGAGCTTGCAGGAAGTCCTCTTAACAGGGTATGAGAACAACAAAAATCCCACACATTGCACCCACAGTGTAAAAATACACGTAATTAGAGCAACGTACAGCAATTAGACTTCAGAGCAAGTATCATGGCAAATTCTTTGGGCTTGTAAGTACGAATAAAAAGCTGATACAGTGCATAGATAGAGGCCCCTGACTATGCTCTCTACTTTCAGTTTCAGAGATAGGCTTTGACCCTCATTTTCCTCCTAATATTAATCACAGATGGATGTATAAACTCTGCAAAGCAGAAATCCTCTTATCTCCACTTCTTTGTTTTTTTGTTTTGTTTTTTTTTGCGGAATACTGTGTTTGCTTCCAGCCCAGTTTGTTTAGAGCTCTGATCCTGCGGCCCTTATCAGTGGTGCACGTTTAGTTGTTTCTTTAGTATTCAAATGGTTTTCACTGAACTTTTCCAAGCCAGGCCCATTTTCCAGCCTGGGAATCTCACTTGTAAGAAAGCTGAATCCATTTCTGCTTCAGGAAAGTATTTTCTCGGAGTCACATTTCTGTTGGCACACAGGTAAAGAATCCACAGTCAAATGCAGAAAGAATTGTGGTATGGGAAGAGTGACTTGCAATGTTATAGTTAGATTTCTATGCAGGGTTTATTCCAGGTTATAATGGAAGGAGTCCTTTCCATGCAATTCAGCTGGAATGGCACATTTTTATAAATCACTTGGGCAAAATCAAGTGCAGCATTAAATCTAGTCTGAAAAGTTCTCGACTAACCTAGCCTTCACTGCTCAATGGTAGACATGAGAACTGGAAAGCTCGACTTGGGATTCTGCTGGATATGCCCAAATACTTCATTTGATGTCCAGATGCTGACAGGGTTACTTTTTTTTTCTGAGTTAAACGAATAGAAAATGTCGGTTGTTTGAGGGTACACAGCCCTGCCCTGAAAGGAGGGAAGGGTTTGTGCAGCTGCAGAGCTTCAGCTGCCTTACAGGATGCAGGAGGGCATGTGGTGCTCGGGCTGACAGTAGCTGGGAAAGGTGGGGAGAAGCAAAATAACTGAAAAGTGCAAAATGTTGTTAAGGGTACAAATGCAACACGAATGTAAGAAATACACAGCGTCTTGATTATATAAAACCCAAGTGCATATAGTTCAGTATATGACAGCTCACCCTGTCACAATGGTGATAAGGGGAGCTGCAAACCACCTCCAATGAATTCTCACCTGAGAGACACTGTTTGACAACAGCAAAATTTACCAGAGGAATGCAGTCAAATAGAGTGAAGTACACTGGATTTGGGTAGAGGCTAAAAGTTAAAAATGCAAGACCAAAGTCTGCCTTGTTAACAAGAAGTTAGTTCAGAGACACCAAAATATACAGGATTTCTACTCCTACCTCTACATTTGTTTGGTGAAAAAAATCACGTGAAACTTTTGTCCCTTTCTGTAAAGAAGTTAAAAAAATAGAAATCATACATCCATGTTTAAACACCGTTTGTCAATTGTGGGATTTCCTAAGCATGTGACACTGGTCCAACCTCATCCCTCGTGCTTTGCAGGGTGTACGTGTCCTGACTGCACACGAGCCAGCTTGGGGTGGACGTTTTGTGAAGTGTGAAGTGTTCGCTGCGGGCCAGGGAGGCAAGGACATGGTCAGCCCTTAGAGATCTAGTTGCAAGAGGCTGCAAGAAAGCAGTAGATCTATTGGACATGAACCATATTTTGAATTGTTGGTTGTGTGTGCAGCTCCTGATGCCTCTGCTGTCAGGTTGCTGGAGTGTACCCTGTGTACGTGTGTGTGTGTGTGTGTAGGGAGGAACTCTGGAAATGTGCCAGTGTTTTTTAGCTCTCTTTGAGTTGCCCCTCTTGGATCATCCATTGCTGTTGGTTCCTTATGTTGAAGAGACCTTTTTTGCAATGACACAGGTGAAAGTGCCTGAGAAGCAAATAACTCGCTGATTTTAGAAGCTGTATTTTAGTGCAAGCATTTCTAAAATGCTTGGGTTGCTGGGCCTTGCCCAGGCTTGCCTTCCTTATCCCTTTTGGAGAAATTAAGAAATTCGTTGGGAAGTTTACCAGGCATTGGGAGCTCTGCTGCCGATACCACTGCAGGAGGGCAACTGGCTACCTGGGCTGCTTGCTCTGCCTGCAGACTCAGAAGATGGAGCGAGGTGGATTTGGACATGCAGTGATCATGGAGGGTGGTGCAGTATTGGGCTGTTGAGGGAAGCAGTGACAGTGAGTTTGAAAAAGTCAGTGGGGAAGGCCGTAATTTTCAACTGAAAATGAGCCTAGACTGAGCTATTTCAATCAAGCCAAGCCACAAACTTTAGAGGAAATCCAGAACTGATTCAACTTCCAGGTGTTTAAACTTGCTGTCTTCCCTATCTTTAAAGAACTACCTTTCCTTTGCCAAAGTCTGTATTCTGTGGTTATTTGGTGTTCATCTACTTCCAAGCTGGAAACAGCCTTAATTAATTACCTGACAGTAGAGCCGCCCATTTGCTTTAGCACCTGACAGGTGAAGAGCTGTTGTCAGTGCGGTGACTGTTTGGCTCTCCGACCTGGGCTACAGTATTAACTTCTTACTGGTACCAGTTCACCTGTGGATGTAGAGCTGTGATGTTTAGCAACATCGAAGTTTTCAGATCTGTACCCAAAAAGCTCAATGTGTAGCCTTTTGGAGCTGTGCTAATGATAAGGAGACAGAGCAGTGAATAATAAAGGCTACCATGAAGTGACTTGGAGACTGATAAGAAGATAGAGAATCAAAAAGGACTAAATCCTGAGGTGGAGTAATTATTTTTAATGACTGTTTACTAGTCTGTGCTCCTCGGAAAGCAAGGGGGTTCCTAATGGTGCAATGTGTGTTGTTAAACTGCCAGCTCCTGGGAACAGGACTACATTTGACCTAAATGGAACCCAACAGATGAAGATTTGCATGTTCAAGTAAGTAACTTCAAGAAAAAAATACATGAAAGAAAAGAAAATAATTAAAGGAAGCATATTCTGAAGGCAAACCATCTGAAGAGGTTAGGAGACAGGGAATCTGCTTCCTGTTAGCAAAAAATCTGATCTTTTGAAGCTTGTAGGCCGTATTCTACACCAATTAAAGTGTTGACATTCTTCCAAAGCCATCTGGATTACGCCCTTCCACAGGCTTTAGGGATTGAGCCTTCCCACTGGATGGCCATTTGGTCTTCCGTGCTTTTCAATACAAATGCAAATTTCTCTTGAGGTCTCCTTCATTTCTTACTCTAAATGTTTCCGTTGGCAACATTTTCTGAACTAAATGCCAGCCAGACTTCAGATGCAATCCTACATCCAAGGTTTTATGCGTTAAGCCAGTCAGAAGGTTTCTCTAGTAATCTCCAGGAATTCCTCCTTGGTGGTTGTTACCCAATAACTGGTGCCTTGATTTTTCCTTTTTAGTTTTTTTTTCCTGAGGTCTTTCTCTGGTGGGTGGCGACTGATGCTTTCTAGCTCACCTTTTTCTGTTAGGATTAGGAGTTCAGCGCGAAGTCATCGTGACAAATGCAGTAATTTAGGACAACAGTGAAACTCATTTGGGTAAAACTTCAACCAGTGTTACTGTATTTGTGCTTCTTTGTCTTTTCCTAAGGAAGACAAAGTGCATCTGCTTAAGGTCAGGTTTGATTTGCAGTTCTTCTGTGGATAGCATCGAAGCTGGCTGCTTGTAGAGACTTTCTCTTTCCTGCTAAATTGGGAACTAGACTAGTATATGATTTGGTTGCTGTTTGTGATGGCCCTTGCACTTGCTGTCGTTTAGTATTTGTGTCATGGCTTTCTTTTGTGTAGGGGACCTTATAGAAAACAGAGACAGGGAATTGTCTGTTCACAGATTGAAAAGTTCTGCACCTTTATAAAACTGCTGGGTCAGTTAGGGAGCTCCTCACCGAGGTGCATTTCTCAAACTGCGCATCTCTCTTGTGGGAAAGAAGTTAACATGAAATATTTTTTTCCTCGTATTCCAGAAGAACTGCTCCACGTTAGATCTGGTCTTGCTACTCAATGCCTTTAAGAGGAACTCATATAGAAATACCCATACTGTACTCCCTCTTACTGTCTTGCCAGACCCAAGTATTCAATTGTTATGTACTAATTGAGAAATACAAGTAAGTGTGGTTTTCTTCTGATCCTCTGGGATTGAGTGTAAATCTTTCCTTTGCAAATGTGAGAGTTATGGACTTACTACATTTAAATATGCATGCTTTTTTTTTTTTTTTCAGTCGAGCTGAGATTCTTACCCAGACATGTGACTCCAGGAACAGGCCAACACTTTGTTCCTGGCCACTGATACTCCCCAGTTGTGTGCAGGCAGCACCAGCAACGTCCTGCCTTCCCTCTCTGCTTTCACCTCAGTCCAGGTCACTAACACCCATGATGAGGCTTCTTTTCCATATGAATTTAAGGCAATGTAATGTCAGAAATGAGTGCAGCTATGTTGTTCCCAGGGCTTGGGTCACACCTGTGAATGAAGCTGCTTGAGGTTTATGTTTCCCAGAATTAAACCATAGCCATTTTCCTCCCTCCACACCCAGTGAGGGCCACCTTAGTTGTGGCAGTGAGTAACAACTGGTAGTGTGTTGTCAGAGGGCATCACCAGGCAGTACTTTTCTCATCTAGGTGTGCTGGCTACTTTAAACTCCAGAGATTTTTGTCTGACTTTACAATACTTCAGGGATTTATATATATTTATATATATTTATATATATATGTAAAATTTATGTGCAGAATAGCTTGTTAGAAGAGTTTGTGATTCACAGTGAGATGGGATAATGCCTGTTCTGGAAGGTCCTGTGCACCCCTTACGTGCTGGAGAATGACTACAGTTTTTAGTGGTTATTTCAAAGATGCTGCAAATATTTTCTGTAGCCTTTCTCTGTCTAAAAATAACAATAACAATTAATCTCCTCAGGGCTTCTTCACATCCTAATTACAAGCAAGCCTCTCATTAGTCCCATAGGGAGACAGAATCAAATGCCATATGTTATTTTACACTTAGGATGCTGTGCTTACCAAGAGCTGGAAGGAGACGGGAAAAGGGGGAGTTAACAATTCATAACCATTTATGGCACAGGCACAGCCCTCCTTGGACCCAGTTCAGCAGAGTCTGAGGGCCTCAGATCAGGAACTTTATCTGGCTAGTAATTGCATCGGCATGCTGGCTTCCTTGTGTGCCTGTGTGGGCATCTGGTGAGCAGGATACGGAGCTGCAGACTCTTTGGGCTGGCATCCACACACAGGGATGAATTAAATGCACACGCGCCTCCCAGGAAGGACCATGGCTGGATTCTACGGTTGCCTGAAAAGTAAAAAGTAAGTGCCATGCCGAGCCCTCCCCTCCACCTTTCCAAAGTGAGCTGAGTCTGGTGGGTACTTGGGAATTCTGTCTTTGTTGTATTTCAGCAGGAGCACTGAGCAAAATGCTTGTGCCTTGTGACTGAAGTACTATTCTGAGTACAAAAGTGCAAAAAATCAATCCTGGCTGAAATACCAAACCAGTGAATATTGGTTATGGTTTTTTTCCTTTAGAGGTATAAACATGAAATACTGAAAAAAGAACTAAGAACCTTTTCCTGTCTAATTATAGCAAGAGGAAAAATGTCCTCTTCCTTATTGATTAGCTGTATTGTTTCTATATTATCACACACACTCACAAAAAGAGAAATACAGAAATGAACATTGGCTTTTAAAAAATGTTCAGCTAGAAATCTTGCAGCAAATGCTGTTTGAGAACTATACAAAAACAGTGTTCAGTTTTTGTATAAGCAACCTGAGGTTTGTTTCTGTAATTGCTCCCTGTGGGGAGATTTGGTTGTATTTAAAATAAATATTTTGTATTGCTTCACTATCATTTTCTGTGGGAGCAGACTATAAAGGGAGAAGAGAAGGGGACAACGCATGTTAGTGTTTGTGCTTTAAACCACCGTGAAGAGACATTCTATTTTTCCTTTGACATTCTCCCTGCTCACGAATGGAACAAAATCTGCTGCAAAAACTGAGCAGTTTTTGATAATGTTTTGCATCAGCAGACTGTAGAGGGCTCTATTCTTGCATACAGTGTGGGATTACAGAAAGTAAAAATGCACACTGAAAAGCAAGCAAAGTTGGATCTTGAGGCTTAAGATGTGAATGCTGATAGTTAAATGTATGGGTAAGTCCTGCTTAGCAGAGGGGAAAAAAGAACAGTTCAAAAGCGAAGCTGGCAATTCTCTTTTTCCCTCTCCTGAGGGTTGTGTCCCTCATCCCAACAGTTTGTCTCACATTACTCTGGTGGAAACATGCATTTTCAAGGGCACACAATTCCTGTTGGATTTCAGTTAGCATTTCCATCCCACATTTACTCTTTTCCTTCTTTGAGATTTGTAACATTGTCTATGAGAGGGAATTAATATTTGGAAAGTAAGTCTGCCTCGGATAAAGGGGGGAGGATGTGATCAGAACTAGCAAAAGGGCTAAGAGTGAGTCCCGATGAAAGGAGGATTGGCGCTTGAATTGACAAAAAATAATGTTTTCATAGTTTGATCCATGCTAAGCTATTCTTCCCCAAAAATCTTCCAGTATCTAATTCAGTTAAAAAACCCTTGGAGATCTGAGGAAGGCTCTAAAGGTTGGGCAGATGAAGCTTCTTTCCTGTGACATACGGTCTCTTCCTTCCTGGTGGATCTCCACCTGATTTATGTGGATCGGGGTTGTTTTTTTTTCAACAAATTCTTCTTTCTTGTACTCTTTAGTTAGATCTCTACATTTGATATATACACACATTGTATTGCTCAACCTGTAACTTCAGCCCTGTTATGTGTTCCCAAGTGGATTAGTGCAATTATTAATACTTTGCAACCTTTACAAATTTTGTGTGCTGCTTTGGCTGTGATTATTGGCAGATAAAACGAGTCTTAGACACCAATTACAGTAACAGTGATTTTCTTAGCCTGAGATTAATTCTGAATGTCATTTGTTTGGATTTTGACATGACGCGTTTGTCTTTCTGGACAAATGGGTCATTGGAATGGCTTCCCCAAATCCTCACGTGGTCATTCGACCTGTAGGAGTTACTTTGCTTTCTGAATGAAAGCTACTTTGGAATCAAATGACTTTTATGTTTTAAACAATTGGCTTGGGTACCAGTAGGGATTTAGCCAAAGCAGCACAGAGCTCAGTGCAGGCCATGAAACCTGCCACTGGCACTGGGAAAGGGTCCAGCCAGGGCTTTGAGCTGCTGGGTCCAGCTAAAGCACCTGGGCTGTTTTAAAAAGCTACTTTGGGTAGTGCTCTCCTGTGCTCCCATCACAGTTACCTTTCCTCCCCCACATCTGCAAGGGGAAGGAAAGGCTCTGCCTTGCTACACCATGATGTTCTGTGGCTATATCCCATCTTTGTGCAGAGTCCTCTCCCTGTGCTTTGTTAGGGTTCTTTTATGAGATGTCACATCAAAAAAAAAAGCCCAAAGCTTAATCCAGGTGATTCTTCATCACAGCCCCAATCTTGCTGCTATTCCGCTGAAATAAGAGTTGGAGATTGCTTTCATATTTCTCTTTAATCAGCATCTGCAACCTGAATAATCTTAAATTGTTCTTCCTCATTGTAAAATTTTGTTGTGCTTGGTCCTAGTATGGTTTCAGAAAAAAAATTATTAGACCTGGACAGTTATGATGGAGTTTTCTAAAGCCTGCAGAGGACTCTTTTCATATATCTCTCAGTTTTTGATACTAGCCAAAGACGTAGTTATGAGCTGAAAATGTGGTTGCTTGAATAGTAAGGTTCACTGATGGTCAATGCAAACTGCCAATTTCCAAAGACAAATATAGTGTGTTAGAAGCTATATAAAATACTTGGCTGAAGGCTTTGCATGCCAGCTCAGAACTGGTGTCTGTAACATGAAATGTATTTAACTGGTCTGTACTTAACATGGTCACTCAGGATTCCGTGGTGCCTTTCACAAGCAATCCCAGAATTAGGGACGTATTTCAGTTTGATTGTCTTCTCCTATGGAAAGCTCTACACTTCAGTGGGATATCGTATTCCTTTCTTGTAGTTTGAAATTGTCAAAGAATGTTGATGGGCACTCTTAATCCTGCAAAGATGATCAGCATTTGGGTAAAATGAGTTGTTCAAGGGATGCATCAGTATAGTTTTCAAATATTTTTAGATTGTTTGACACGAAAGCCATTGCAAATGTAAAATGATGTCATGACCATGAAATTGAGTAAAACGTGTTTTCTGGGTTAGGTGGTGTTGCTGTGTTGCCGTAGGTTGCGTTCTTGCCTATTCAGATGAGTGTCAGGAAGAAATTTTGTTGTTCACTGGGATTATTGCAGAGATGGTGTAGCGCTGTCCCCCTGTGGGATAACCAGCTAAGCTGAGAAGTCTATTCTCTGCCTCCCGCACGCTCGCCCCAAGCCCTCTTGTTGGAGAGGCTCACGGGGGCCAGTGGAAGGAGTGTCAGAAATCCCTTCATCCTTGGTGCATAATACAATTTTACATAAAAATGTCTATGGGGGGTCCTTTGAGCCTTTGGTTCCTCATCCACAGCAAGCAGCTGCTGGACACTGCTGGACACTAGCAAGTGAATTGGAAGTGGTTTAAAGCTCCACCAACTGCTACTGAAGTAGCAACTTGGCACTGTGGCGAACAGGGCAGTCTAAAACTGGTGGCTCTTCTCTGTTAGCAGCTCATTCACCTCCTGTGGCCTCTCTCACTTTTTGGAGGCGTGCAGTCGCTGCAGGGTCTAAGTAGCTGCGTTTTCTGACTGTCCACAGTACGTGACGCTTTGCTCTTTGGCACAGTTTTGGGCACGGAGCATCTCTCCAGGACTCACAGGCTGTTTAAAGTGAGATGCTGAGTTCCCTGGCCATCCCCGCCTGTGGCATCCCCCAGCGTACCTGGCCTTGGCAGTGGTCCATAGGCTCAGTGGGGATGGTGCTGTCAGGAGGCTGTGCAGCTTTGGAGCCAGTGCTTGCTGCTTGGGAGTTGCGGTGGAGCCGGTGCTGCGGTCCGGTGGCCATCTGGCTGTGACCAATGGGTTCTGGTGAGGTGAAATGCTTCCCATGAACACTTTGGTATCCTGAAGTACATTTGTTCACCTGGGTTTATTGTACACTACTTATCACGGTATTTCCCAATGAGGACAGGAATCACTCGTTAACAGTTTTTCAGTGATTTTCTTTTTTTTGTTGATGAAAACAGAATCGTAGAATCGTTTCATTTGGAAAGGACTTTCAAGATTGAGTCCAACCATTAATCCCACACTGCCAATCCCACCACTAAACCATGTCCTAAAGCACCACATCTACATGTCTTTTAAATACCTCCAGGGATGGTGACTCCACCACTTTCCTGGGCAGCCTGATCCACTGCTTGGAAACCCTTTCTGGGAAGAAATTTTTCCTTATCTCCAACTTAAACCTCCCCTGGTGCAACTTGAGGCCATTTCCTCTTGTCTTATCACTTATTACCTGGGAGAACAGAACAACCTCCATCTCGATACAACCTCCTTTCAGGGAGTTGTAGAGAGTAATGAAGTCTTCCCTGAGCCTCCTTTTCTCTCGACTAAACAACCCCAGTTCCCTCAGCCACTCCTCGTACGATCTGAGGATTAAAGGTAGTTCCTGCCCAGCAAAGCAAGTTCACCAGTGCAGAGATGATCCCTGGATCCACACTGGGGTGACACCACCATGTTTCAAGGAACAGCTCTTAGAGGGAAAGCATTGAACAGGAGAAGGGATGTGCTTCTGTGAGAAGTGGAGAACTCTCCCAGCTGGGGTTGAGCCAGAGAGGGTGAGCTGAGGTGAAAGGACTCCCTGGGCATCGTGAGGCTATCCGGGGAATCTTTCAATACACATCCTATAGGCATGTTCCTGTACATGGCAATTATACAGAGTATTTAGACATCTGTGAGCATTTTGTCTTCAGCCCACAGGGACTGTTCAGTGCTATGCCTGGTATTAAATGTGTGAAGTCCTGTTTTCTTACTCAAGACTAGTAGAGAGAGCGAATAGAAGCAGTCAGGAGGTGGCAGGGCCATGGCACTGCGGGCAGTTGAGCACAAGTAGTACAATGGTGCTGTATTATTAACAAAAAGATCAACTATTTCTCTTTGTTGATTCATTCAGTTTGACTCATCTCTGTGCAAGGAGTTCAGTTCTGGCTTAATACATCAGTGAGTCACTCCACGTCTCCCTGTCCTTCTCGTTCTGTTCGTGCTTCTCTCTGGACGGTGTTTGTTTTAGCAGCCACAGGGATGCGGTGTGTTTGCTGGCTGGAGGCAGAGGAATTCCAAGCAGGCATGCCCTGCTCCTTGGCTTTCAGCAGAACAGCCCTTTCCCTATCGCCAGGGTGATGAATATTTGACAGATGTGCACCTCTGATGCTGCCTATTCTACTTCTCTTGCACTGAAGCAGAAGCTTCTTGGTTTGGGATAATCTGCTGAATGTGATTCTTACTCTTCTGCACCATTTGGCTGTCAGGATTTTGTCTACGTTATTTTGCCAGACTGAGCCATGAAAACATCTTGTCATAATTTTGTCCTGTATTCTCTTATTATACAGAAACTTCTGCTGCACAGAGTTCCAGCTTTGTACCCTTGCCACCAACTGGAGAGATTAATTTGGCATTTCCTCCTTGTACAGAGGTCTAGAAAGTTTTAATAGCTGCGATGTGAAGGCCTAAAAATGGCTTTAGAAGCTGAAATCTGACTCTAGTTATGTGGGACAAAAATGTAGCAGGTCCAAGCTGTACTTCCAGTAGATAACCTGCCTAAGCTGATGTAGGGCAGCTAGAGCTGATTACCAGCCAAACTTGGGAAAATCTGAGATAAGTCTGTGGGTAAGCAGAAAAAAAATCCGAGGTAATTCCAAGGTTGATTTATTGCCCTCCCCCAAATTTCTGCTAAGGGTTGCTGCTGTCGGAAAACAGTTGAGCACAAGGTGCTTCACTCCCGTGTTATCCAAGCTTACAGTTCTGCTTTAAATCTGTTGCCATTTCAAGGTTGGTAAAACTATTACGGATCAAGGAGTTTTAAGCAGTATTTTAAATGCAGCAAACACTAACTGCTGACTTTTGGATATTATTTTTTTTTTTTTTTTTTGTATCTTGTTACTGTATTATTCGTAACTATTTGTATCAAGATAACAGGTGGCCCCCAAGAATCCATTGTGGGAGTCAGTCACTGTTTAAGCAAAAAAAAGTCAGTCAGTTGATCTCCTGTCTGATTTTGGTTGCAGATGCTGAGCTGTCACTGTTCATCACTATGTTAACAGTCAGGGTTGTGCTAACAGCTCAACATTTCCAACACGATGTACACGAAAAAGCTGAGACCCGGGCCACACACGTCGTTATTCATTTTTCAGCTGCATCGTTATACCGGTGTGCGCTGCTGCATTTGTGCAGGTGTACAGGGGCCAGGGTATACTGTTCTCTGTCGTATCTTTGTGACTGTTAGAGGGGGTTGCGGCTTTCTCAGCCAGGGCAGGGTAACTTGGCTGTGCAGACAAAGCCGCCTGATTTTGCTTTTTAGCCATCTAGCCAGAGCTAAGGCAGCATTCCAGCTTCAGATTTTTGTGGCCGTTTTTTCTTTTGGCCTCCAAGTTTCAAAGATCTGGTGCTAATTAGTGAACTAAATGTTTGACTTTTATTCATGATGAATTCATCTATGCTTATTCATTCTCAGAAATATGTTACCGTGTGCTTTTGCCAGGGCTTGTAAGGATCACCCATCCAAGAACGCAGGTCTAATCCACACAGCAGTTCGGTTGCAAATGGGATGTATTTGAACGCTCTAGCTCAGAATTTTCACGCAGACATTGTGTTAATCATCAAGCTATCTGTGGAAAAATACAGATCTTACAGGGATGCAGAGGAATTGTTTGCTAGTTCTCTCTAGCAGTCAGACTGCTTTCTGTTGTCTCAGTTTAGTGAAAAGAATGCTCCAGAAGTTGAAATTCCATTGCTTTCCTTCAAAAAAAGCAAATTGTCTTATTTCTCTTTTTCTTGCAGCCTTGGCCTGTGAAGACCTTACAGAATGTCTGTCCCCATCTGATTCCTTCCCCCTCATTGCCTACTTGTCAGTACCCCACCCTGCAGCCCTTGTTGTCCTTGGTGTTACCCTCCTGGGTTTTTCTACTGTCATGCACCCTCCCTGCTCCCTGATGCTTCTGTAAAGCCTTCTTCAAACCACAGTTAAATACGGCTTGATATTCCGTTGGTGCAAACCAACATTAGCTCACATAATCTTGTTTTAGATGTTCCTATTTTAGAGAAGTATTTGTATCTGGAATCCCAAAGAAGTAGGATCCGTTTTTAGTGGTTGCTCGTACTAAAGCGGAAAGTCAGTCGATGCCCTTGGGACAGAAATGGTTCAGGGACTGCTTTAACCGCGTGCAGATCTCTCTTGGCTCAAACAGTTCTCCATGTACTTCAACACCAAGCGCTCTTCAGAAGCTGTGTAGCTTGAAGCTGCAGAAAGAGCAGCCAGGAGAGAAGAGACAGGAGAGCAGGAGGTTTCCTTCAGAGCAAAAGAAGGGAGACCTTCAAACTTCACAGACAGTTCCAGAGAAGCTCCTTCTGCAAGCATGGAAGCCAGCCCAGGCCTGCCTTAGTCAGGAGCTGAAAGGGGTTCTGAATTGCAGAAATAGCCACCAGCAGTGGGAACTCAGGGGGCTTGGCTGGAGGGAGCTGGCTTTGTATTTTTGTGTATGTGCAGGCAGTAGATGTTGCCCCAACTAGGTTTTGGGACTGCATATGAAGAGATTTCCTGAGCTTCCCGCCAAAGGCAGCCTGTGAGCCCACAAAGCCTGCATTTTATTTGCTGTCCTGTAGCCAAAAGATGGCTGACTTTTTATGTCAGTCTGATCTTCAGAGTGAAAATTTGTAACACAGTTTGCCCTGGAGATTTCTGCTAGCCTCTCCTGTTTTTCAGTGCACTTAGAATTCTTGGGCATTAAATATTTGTATTATCTCCTCCTGGAAGAAATGTCTCCTAGAAAGTTTGATTGATCTGAAGATTTTAAAGAAAATTTTTCCTGTCCTTTAGCTGCATTTTAACCCACAAATTGAGGGATAAGTGACTGTTTTGGAAAACACTTTAAAAGAATAAAGCTTTAGACATAGCCTAAAGTCCCATGTTTCAGTTCTGGCCTTCATTTTCCTATTGTTTCAGCCTCATTTCCCCTGCAATATTCAGACAGCTTAATTTGGTAAAAACGTCTCCAGACTTTCTTTCAGGCCGAAGATGTAGGAATTCTTCACAGTTTGTGAGAATAAGATCTTGGAAATCAGTGTCAGACTCAAATACAGGGGCACGGCAGATACGCACGCTACTCGTGAAATGTTATGGGTTTTGTTATATATCTTTTGTGTGGTGGCAGCACTTGATACCAGTGTCAATTGGTATGATTCCAGCAGGCTCGTCTCCCATCGCCGAGGTAGCACTGAGCTCCTCCGCAGGGGCTTGTTAAGCTTTCCAGGTATTCAGTGTGAACATTTCGATTCCACAGTTAAAGACTTTCAAGGATGAGGGATAAACAACTTTGCTACTGTCAGCAATCTATTAACTTGCCCTGTTGTGTAGTGATAGAGCCAGGAAAATCAGCCAGTTCTCCCAAGTCCCAGCCCAGCAGGCTCCGTCTGCTAGGATATGTTTAAAAGATGAGCTCTGTCTTGGAGATTTTACTGTATAAACTAGTAATTGTCACCCTCACGGTTCGCCGATACTGGAAATTTCCACAGAGTTTTCTCAGATGGGCAGTTTTGTCAGGCCCCTGTAGCACATGCTGAAGCCACCTGACAGTAGACTCCTTTCCTTAGCTACCTTTTCCTGATCCTCATGAAGCAGCCCGGGGACTCTGAGGGCTCTGCTCTCTACAGGTCACGTATCACTCATCTGACTTTATGCTGGGAGGACACAGGTAGAGCAAAATTGATAAGGAGTTTGGAGAGGGGTTAAAAAGCACACTCACGCAAGCTAGATGGCCAGATATGCCCACTGCCCAGGTCTAGGATGGAAGATGATGTGTATTTGTTGAATGTGCCACATGGAGAGGCAGAGGCAGCTTTCCTTTTGTTCCCATAGTTGACTCTTACATCTTGACTCTGCTAGCATGAGGCATGGCTGCTCTTCAGTGATATTGGCTTAACATTTCTTCTTGCTTTACGCTTGAAACTGCTTCCAAAGGCAGTAATGCCTACTGGAGGTAGCTCCCTAACTGGTAGGGGCAGCCTTTGGCTACGTCCTTGTTGATTTTAAATGCATGTTCCCCCTCCTTCCCAACTACTCCATGTGCATCCATGTCAAGCAGATCTGAGAGTGTGTCCCATGGCAATTTACTAGCTCCTTAGCATGGTTGCTGGATGACTCTGCTGCTTCTTTTGCTTCAGTTTAGGAAGAGTGGAAGAAGATCCTCATTCCAGCTGTTTCCTGAAGTTTCCCCAGTCTGGTAGTGTGTAGAAAAAGAACTACTGCATAGGAAAAGCACCGACTTATTCCTATGTTAATGCCAAATGGTGCAATTCAACCAGGTCATTTAATGTACATTCCTTTCAAAAGGAGGCAGTCTGGGCCTAAGATACCGGCGGAGCTCTTGCACGTGCTTAGATCATGGGTATGTTGGTTGCCAGTCTTGGTTTGAACAAAGTTCTGTCACATTTCTGCTGATTAGCGTAGCCCAGAAAATGCACTGGAAAATCTGTGTGATAAGTTATTATCGGGAGTGGGCTTTTCAGGAACATTTCACGTAGCTTTGGGCAAACAGGTAGATATTTGCTCTATTGTCTGAGCAGCTACAAGCTTGCAGGGAGAGCAGCTACCCAAGGTCATGCTAATGAACACTGCAGGGTAATGAGGTGTGTGAGGGCAGCCCAAAGTGGCACGGCTGAAATAGGTTAATCTGTCTGGCGTGGGTGCCAAGTGTTGCAGAGCTGGCGCAGCTTGCCCTGCAGTTTGGCCTCTCCAGCTGAGCACAGACTGAGAACTGCTCAGCTACTGGTACCTGCCTCAGGTTTAAGGTGACACAGGTCACTGTGTCAGTGCTGCAGTCGGGTCCCCACATGCAAGGAGGCTGTTCGGCAGTGATTTAGGGAATGGCCTGACTGCCGGGAAGGAGGGAGGGAGTCAGTGGAGATGAGGCAGCAGGCGTGGGCCAGAGGCAGTTACTCTCTCAGTTCCTGGACTGGTCACAGAGCATTTCCACAGTTTTCTCTAGTAGTTTATGAATGTTTGGTCTCGTTTGCCCTTCCCCCTTCTTATCCTTTTGGCTTCTCACACAATTACAGACCGAGCCTGTGTGACTGTATGAAAGGCATTTCCTCCTGATACTTTTTTTTTTTTAAGTCGGCTTCAGCCCACCAGCTGCTTTCCATTAGTGTTACACACACACTCTGGGAGAGCAGCACATAATGCTTCAGGCACTGCTGAATAGCAGAAATCCTTCAGAATTGCTGTCAGACAGAGGCTTCTCAAAGCAGATTGTAAAAAGAGTTCAGCACTTTGGGACCTGTGTTCTGCCGTCTCGGAAAAGTCAAGGTGTGGGGACAGAGGGCGGTGACGGGCTGTTGTCTGAATGCAAAGTGTGAGAGCTGTGAATAGATCTCTTTATGTAAATGGTTGTTTGCTCTGGATATCTTGTCAAGGGTGAGAGTGGAATGTTGTCTGTTGCTATGGGGAATTATGACCCCCTACTTGATCCTGGGAGAGTATTTTATTGACATCAGTGTTATCCCGTTGCTTATCCAGACTTCCTGATGGTTACTACTGCTGTAATTTTGTGTGATTCTTGGGAAAGGACCTTAAATTTTCTTAGACTCTCCCTCCTGTGAAAATTCCAAGAGCAATATTCATTAACTTTGTGAAGTCCTCCCCTCACGTTTACCAGCAGAGGCAGTAGTAAGAGTCCTGACGCAAACTGCTGTTTGTGCCATTCCCTCATGCCTCCCTGAACCAGTCACGGGCTGGCGAGGCACCTACCAGCCAGGGGCTGGCAAAACAGCCAGGGAATTTCATCCCAGAAACACTGCGCTGTAAAAGAGTACAATGGAATCAACTGCACAAGGTCAGATCCCAGTTCCTGCTGTCCTGTTGGGTCATGCCCCGTTTCAGCAAAGTTGTTTGTGGGATCCCACACTCTTCAGCATGTTCCCTGAATGTGGCCCTTGAGGTGCAGTGGCTGAGCTCGTTGCCTGGAGAGCAGAGAGCTTGGTTTGTGGAGTATCTGAAATGCTCAAGGTATATGAAAATTGTATAGAAATCTTGCTGGCTCTGCTATTGCTTTATGATTGACTCTGAAATCCTGTTCCATGAAACTGCAGTGGGTAAACCTCACTTAACGGTCATTGGATTACTGAGTTCATTGGTAGTTAGCCCGTAGGGTTCCCAGAGAGGAAAGCGATCAACCACGTTTTGTCAGAACAAAGTCTTCTAATGTGCTTTAATAAAACAGAGTAAAATTTAACCTGTCAGTCACCTTTTGCTGCAGAATGTAATCTGAATACTAAACCATCCTGCATTCTGTGTTTATTTGAAACTTAGTGCTCAGGAGAAATAGCAGGATTTTCTCTGAAGTCCTGCAGTAACTTGAAGTGTGCTTTGGGAGAGGCTGGCTGCAGAGTGGTGGCCCAGAGGACCAGATGAGGGGCATGCATTTCCCTGTGCTGATCCATCTGGCTGTGCAAAGGGTGTGTCCTGAAATCTGGAGCGTAAGTTTGATTTCACATAATTTTTGTAGCATGAAGGAAATAGGTATTTAAAAGTTCCAGGCAAAAATTTCACCTCTTTCTCCTGGCTGCTTGCTATTGTCTGTCTTCTGTAGGCTATGAAGATCCTAACTGAGTGCAGTGCCTCGTATTCTTGAGTCTTTATTTCCTCAAGAATTGATTTGATGAGAAAGAGGCTGTTCAGGGTTCAGCATCTCCTTTGATCTCTCTGTCCCAAGGCCTTCCGGAACGCTTAGACAGAAGCATGGGACTCAAGCTGAAGAACCACGAAAGGTGGGGTAGGAGCTTGCTTGCTGTGCAGTCTCCAAGCCTTCTGCTCCACTGGAGAGACAGCGAGGAGGCTGTGTCCCTCTTCTGAGGCTCAGCAGAAAGCATTTCTGTTTGTCTTGGGCCTTTGTTAAAAGCAGGAAACTTGAGTCCTGTACAATGTTAACTCCCCAGCAGCCCTTAAATACACAAACCAAGCAGTGAAAGGGAATTGGCTTTTCTTCTTTTAGCATCTCCCCCCACCGTGATGTACGTATTCGGTAATGTACTCAGCTGGGAAAGGGGAACGATCAGAAGATGACCCTGAGACTTTATTTCTTTTGCACTCTCATTGCCCTCCCACAGAGCACTCCAAATATCTGTCCAGTTACTCCAGTTCATAAAAGGGAGACGAGGGTGTTTCTCCTGCTCCTGAAGATTTCTTTTTTTTTTTTCCTCTTAAGATCCATTAGTTCCTTTAATGAGTTGAAGAGCTCCAAATGAATGCAGCACAGTAGGATTATTGGTGGAAGTTTTGTATGGGATAGCAGGGAGCCTTGGTCTAAACCATCGAGCCAGGTGAGGGGAGTGACGATTGCCAACTAGGTCCTGTTGCCTTCTTTGAAAGTAAGGCAAGCCCTGCAACTTTGTCGGAGTTGTATTGCTTTCAAATACACCCTGGCAACGCAGATAGGATCTAGGAATGTCAGGCTTATTGTTGTGCTTGTATCTGTATAGGAAACCACTTCACTGTAGTGCATTATTGATAGATGTCATAGTCCAGCCCATCACCTTGTGCAAGGAGAGGTGAACACCCTGTAGTCAAACCTTGCTGCTCTCAGTGAGCTCTGTCTTTTCCGTGGCCTCACACAGGGATGGCTGCTGTGGACTTACTGGGCAGGGCCAGGCCTGGCTGTTAAGGTACTGAGCAGAGACTCAGCTGCTTCTTTGTACGGTAACTTCTGCCGCAGGAGGCCTGTGCGCAGCCAGGGATTGCAAATGCGGTTTGAGAGAGAATTAAGAACACGATTAGAAAATTGCAGACTGGGGAAATGTGACCACTGTTCCACTTCTAATAGAAAGCAGACAGGAACTGGGACTTGACAACTCTACTACTACCTTGGCCGGCGGCTGTCAATCTGTCACTGTTTTGCCTTAACTGCTCCCGGGCTGACGAGACAGTCTCCTTCACCCCTCTGCAAGCAACTTCTCCCAGCTGTCCTCTACCATCTCCTAGCCTGAAGAGTATCAGAAATACTGCTCTAAAAGGCTGTTTATTTAACCTGATCTTTGTATCACTAAAGATCAGTATGCATATAGTATTCTTTTAAAACTTGTCTGTAGTGGCGTGATGCTCTGGGGAGGCTCACAGGGTGCACATGGTTAGTACAGCTGATTGAACCGAACGTAGATGGTATTGATACCTCTTGACACTGTGTCTGTCAGCTGTCATTAAGGCCTGGAAGTGGTGAATGTCTGAAGGTTCGATCAGTTAATGCCTGTGCATTCACATGTATTTGTATTGATGGGGTTTTGTCCTCTTTTTCTCCATTACAATCACCCTCAGGCTAGGGTTTGTGGCTCAGAACATTTGCTAGCTGTTCTCAGTAAAGTACGACTCACTGTCACCAAAATTTGAAGTCTAAGTGTCATCTAATTGCTAATTTTCCTTCAGGTATGTCATCACGATTTTAGTGATCATGGAATTTACAGTTTGCTGTAAATATATATATATATTTGTTGTTGTTATTGTCATTTAAATTCTTGCTAACTTCAATCTTGGAAAAATCTGTGATGGTTTCCCTCAGCTCAAGTCACTGTTCAGTTCACTGGAAAAGGATGATATTGTGATAAGATATACAAAGGCACCATTAGGTCCAAAACCCATTAGGTCCTAAATGGGGCACATTTGCAAACAACCGATGCACCCTCACAATTGACACTTGATCTCCAAATGCCCCAGAGAACTCAACTATAAAATCGAGTTAATGCAGGAGCTGATTCGACTGTGAAGGGACTGCCTCGGAGCTGAGCTGTAATTGCAATACTGCAACTGCTTTGCAATTACAGTTCTGCTTGTATAAAAGATGTACCAATTGGAAATAAATGCTTTCCATTCTAATAAACGCAGCAGGCAAAATATCTCCAAAGGCTGGAAGGATTCTGAGTGAGCAGCAGAGATGATCAAGTAATTTAAATACGTGTAGAGCCAGAGAAAACAAAGCTGGACCTGAAAAGTAGTATCTTCTCTTGCTTTGGTTTTATTGAAGGTGAGTAAAGCAGAAGTTAGAGGTCTAAATGAGCCAAATGTCAGGCCCACTCACATTCTGTGAAAATAAAATTAAGTCTGGGGTCTTGGGAAGTTGTCCTTGTCAATTTGTTGAGTGCTCTCCTGTTGTTTTATTTCATATGCATTTTCCTTTCCCTAAAGAAAAATCTGACATAGTCAATGTGCATGGTGTATGAAATTGAGGGGGGAAATTGGAACCAGATTTTTTTTTTAATATAGAGGAAGAATCTCTATGAAAAAGTCTGCTGTTGATCACTAATCAAAATATGCAGGAAATGCAGACATTTTCTTGGATAATTGGTGAGACATGGGGGGAAAAAAGGGAGAAGATTTTTAATGGTTATGATCATCCAAAAGAGAAAAAAAAGTCATATTTTTTATTGCTTCTCAATATTGTCTAACAATTGTTTCAAAAACAGCCTCAACACGTCTTACTTAGAGAAAATATAATCAGTCCTGGTTGCTGCAATGACTTTTTTATTGCTTTAAGCAAGTCGAGATGAGATTGGAACGACAGTGTGTTATTGCAGTCCTGTATTCACTGCTCACAGATGATCTCTTATAAAAGCAGAAGAAAACTGCATTCTTTCTCCTTCCCTTCTAGCTGCAGTTGGGCAGCACGACAGTTTGTGTGTCTGTGCGGCCAGTGCAGGGAAAGCTCACTCTGTGGGCTGTATTTTCTCAGGAGCCTCTTCTACCTCCATGGTCTGTGCCCATATTTTGTTTTATTTTTTTCACAGCCCCGTCACCTCTGCCTCTGATTCTGTGCACCTTATTTTTAAGGTTGTCTGAGATTGTGGGCTCATAGGAAAGTCCCAGTGCTTTTGGGCAAGACAGATTATAGAGTGTGGGGGTGATACAGGAAGAAATAGAAAAGTTTACTGATTGGCCAAATTAGTATAGAACCATCATCTCGCTTGTTGCTGAGGTCTTTAACTTAGCAGTATTGTTATATCACTTTGAGGTGGGAAATTGTTAGATGAGGTTTATGCAGAAAAGGGAGCAGGATTTGATTCTGGGTATTTTCATTTGTTTGTAAAGATTTCTTACTCTTAAGTCCTGACACAGCCTATTGGAACTGCCAACTGTGTAAATGTATCACCTCAACATCTTCCAGAACAAAGAGCAGTATTTATGAGCTGCCCCGCTAAACTGTCGTGTTTTTCCATTGTTGCTTGACATTTCTACTGTAACTCTTGCAGTCTGCTGCTGAATTCCTTTGTCTCTGACAGACACCCATTTAGGAGTCTTGGAAAACACAAAGTGGAGCCGCTTAACATTGAATGATCTAAAAACTAGGCTGAACTTTTGTTCTCGTCGGGGAGGAAGATGATGCCATCAGCTAATTTGGTTGATCAATAGCCCTGCTTGCGATAAGGTTTCAAAGCTTGTGGCTAAAAGCTGATTGCACTGGATCCAAAATAAATTTGATCTATTGGTTTCCACAAATGTAGCGTAGCCCAGGATGATGCTCCAGTGCTGATGCTTAACTAATTTTAATAATGCTGAGAGATTAGTCTGGTGCCTGCTGTGAGGACGCTGCAATACATGAACCCTCAGCAGCACAGCACTTATTTAAGATGTTTTTTACAGTAGCATGGAGCTGTCACTCTCTAGCAAAGAGCAATTGTAAAGGTTCATTATTCTGAGACCGGGAAGCATTACAGTCTTTGCTGAGCAAGTTTAATGACATCTTTCATTAATGCAAACTTTGATCCTGGTTTCCTCAAAAGAGAGAGGTACTGGGAAGAAATTAGACTGGTTTGTTAGTTTTGGCTGGAGAACTAAGTGTTACTGAAAAATAAGGGATAGTTCTGTGGCCAAAGTGCAAAACAAAGGTGTGCAGGCCATGCTTGTGATAAGCATTTGGCTACTGCAGTTTCAGAAAGGATCTGGCCATGTACTTTCTTCATGCTGGGTGAGACCATATTCAGCTGGGAAGGTGAACTAAAATTTAACTAATGCTTTTATCTCTATTTCAGTGACTATATCATGGCTACGGGACCAACAGAGGCCACACAGTCACCTGAAACAGGAGAGAAAGTTGAAGAGTGCACAGGTAAGCAGTGGTTCTGCAAATGTATAGCTGATTTGAAAGTCAAGATTTATTTTTTTTCTGGTTAAGGAGTCTGTAGTGACTTGTTTTACCAAGGTATTTTGGGCTTCATAGTGTAAAAAATATCTGTATAGCTTTGTCAGCTGGCAGTTTTGTGGGAAGGGTCTTCCAGTGTGTGAATACTGGAGGGTCATAACCTGATGGAGGATACTCTTTTTGTTTCTGGCTTGGATTTTCACAAGCAGGACGTTAGAGTTTGAAGGGCCGATAGTTGTGTCTGCTTTGATGGATCCTACGGAGCTGCCTCCGTCTGTGGGAGCTGTATCGGTACTCCCGCTGCAGCCGCATTCTCTGCTCCTGGCCACAGACAACTATTTGTTACTTATTCTTTAAGCCAGTGGCCCGGGCTGTTGCAAACGGCCGTGAGGGAGTGGAGTGATGGGCAAGAAAGGAAAATATCTTACTTATGCCAAAGAGTTGCCTTAATTAAAGGAAATCCCATCTGCCAGCATTTGGATTGTTCTTGAGGAAACAGGCAAATATGAAGAATAGTGTCACCGCTGAAGCATTCCAGGAGAAGTGACTGTCACATCACTTGAGTTTTTTTTCTTTTCTTTGGGTAATGTCTGGCAATCGTCTTAAATGTTTGTCCTTCAAAGGTCATCTCGCTTTATCCTTTAGAAATTAGTTTGCGCCATCAGAATATTGATAGAAGAGAGAAGCAAACGGCAAAGTGACTGTTAGTTGAACTCTGCATGGCAGATAGATAGGGATGAAGAAAATGTAATGGTGGATGCTCAGGAGCGACTGGTTTCTTAAATTTGTAACCTAGTTTATCACATCTTTTTCTCTTCTGTCTTGTTATCAGGAAGAGCCATGCAAAGAGCGGAAAGACATACATTCGTTCTGTCTATGCACAGAAGAAACAATGAAATAGGCTGTACACAACAATTAAAAAATAAAGAATAAACAGACTTTACAGAGACACCAAAGCGCTTACTTCTGCTCCTTTTCTGATACAGTGGGCTAAAGCATAGTTAGTATAAGCAACTAATTTTGGGGAGGACTTTTCCTTTTTAGCTCAGTAGCCTCTAAATTTAATCTATTCTTTTTAATGCCATAAAATTAAAGATTGCTAACCATAAGAATTCAAAAATCATGAGTCATTGTTCTTCAGTGGGTGAAGGGAAAATAGGCATAGATGTCTGAGCTTGGGTTTCCTCTCCTTGCTTTGACTGGATTTTTGTTATGCAATGATTTTTTTCCATTTTGAGAAATAAGATCGTCTTGTATATTAGTAGTTCAAGTGTCATAGAGCACTCTACCAATTTAGTGATATATTGGGCTACTTCACAGTGCACTGAAACGTAGGCACCTTTAAATTAAATCTGACATCCTTTTAACGGTGCATGAAACCAGCGCACAACCGTTCGCTGTGGGAAACAAATGTGGCCACCGTCTTTCTGAACTGTGTCCAGATGCTCCCACATAGAGCGGTCCCTCAGTGTTCATCTGCATGCAGCACTAAGTGTCTAGTAGTGATTTCAGCTTTTTTTTTGTATGTAATAATATGGCAAGTGCCCCTTTTCTGGAACTACGGGGAAACTTGTTTTCTCATTCATCTGAAACAGCTGAAGGCACGAAGCTGAGCAGGGCGCATCTGGAGAGGAATTATTGCTGGAGCTCTGCACAGCAGTAACAAATTAGAGATTGGAGAAGGCCCTGAAGTAACTGATGTGTCTACATCAGAGGGCTCTCTGTTGCACAATGACACTCAAGTGTTGTCCCATGCCAGCTGAGTTTTACTCCTTGGCAGTGCTTGCCTTTCCATGGGCTCCATTCTAAAGTTAGCGCCACTTCTGATCCAAACAAATAGTTGGAATATTACCTTGGCAATGTTATCCCTTGTGGTAGGGCTTAGGTCTGTTTCTCTTCAGTGTCCTTAGGATCACTTCTTTTTTTGTTGTTATTATGTTGTGAGTTTTTTGGTTTGTTTCTTTTTTTTTAAACCTTCCCGTGGTTCTCTGGAATTACCAGCATCTAATTAAGCTCCTCAGTAATACTTGCACTAGAATCAAACTTGCTTTCTGTCTGTATCACTGCCAGCTGACCAGCGTACATGTCAATGTCTTTCTTTTTCTTTTAGACCACCTTTAAATTGCAGAGCTCTCTGCATGGAGCAAAGTCTGCCATTTTGTTCTTTGAGTCATTGGAGTGTGTTTACAGATACTGAACTGATACTTTTGGGGCACACTTTTCATAAAACTTTTTCCTCCTTTTGCTCATCTAAAATAAACCAACGTGGCTTTTACAAGTTTCCTGGGAGAACACCATGTATGTTGTCAGGTTGCTGATAGGAGCAGCAGTAATGGTAGAGAGGCATTTCTAAAGACTCTCTAAAGGACACTCAACACGCTTGTTTTATTTGAAAGGCACTATAGTCTTACGGTCCCTGTGTGATCTGTCTTCTCTCATCAGTCCTTGCTGCGGGTGCAGCATGAAACTCGTTGACTCCCGTGAGAGTCTTAAGAAATTCAAAAGCGTTGGGGTCAGCTCCATAGTCTGGGGCAGGAGGTATAACCTGTATGTTTTCTGGGACTATCTCGTTCACTTACTGCCTGATAAGCAGCAGTGAAAGATGAAAAGATCTTCCATTGATAAACTCTCAATTGAAGAGCCACATCCCATTATTATTTGCTGAGTAGGACTCCACAGATAGTTTTGCTCTCTTGTGGTTTGAAAGTTGTTTTCCTCTGCGGAAAGGTAACCATTTCACCAGTCCATGATGGACAGTGTGACAGCATCCCTGTATGTCCTGTTGCATGGTGCTGGCACTGGGCTTGAGAGCAGGGAGGAGACAGGGTGAGTGGATCTCAGTATCATTGTTTATTTCTCAAAGTGGCTACTGTCTGATGCAGCTGTGCCGGGGCAGTTTCAGCCCAGATAAGGCCCGTTGGCAGAGATCCCTACACGTACAGGGCACGCGATGAGACAGAGCATCTCCGACTAAATCATTGCTGGGAGAAGACAATAATTGTCTTGAAATAAAGCCTTGCTTATGAAGGAATCCTCCAGCTGTGGGCATTTATTATGCCAACTGTTGTATTAATTGAACAATGATTTGGCTCAGATATGTAGTGATGTTATTGCTCTGGATATGTATTTAAGTCAATCACAGGGATCTTAGTACAATAGTTTGGCCCAAACCACCCCAAACTGACCCTCTGATAGAAGGGTCAGTGACAAAATGCAGCACTTGTGTGCTGAAAGAAAATATAGATAAGAATATTAAAGTATCTTAGGTTATTAAAAGTGAATGAAGTCAGTAATGTTTTGTATGGTGTATTTGTAATTTCATGTGGACAATGGAAAATCTGAAATCAGACGAACAGTTTTCTGATTGTGTTCTTAGGGCTGCTGTGTTTGGGGATTTGATACCTTGCAGGGCACTGTCTTAAACTCGGTTTGCTCCATTGTCCTTTGAGGAGTTCTTCATTTTATTTTGGGGCAGTGGTTTAATGTGGAAACATATTTTGGTTTTCAAGTTTATAAATTATTTTGCCAGTTTCAATTCTTTTTGCCAAATGTTGAATACCCTTCAGGTGTTGTCTCCCTTCAGCACTGAGTAAAGAGAAAGCAGAACTAAACCACGCCAAGTAAGGAACAGTGACAGTTAAGGACCCTGATATAATTTTTTAAAATTGAAAGTATATCAAGTATGATTGGCATGATCACTCTTTGGCTGTATGTAGGTAGATACATTTTCTACATAAGGTATATTTTTCATAAAGTGGAATCTAAGTAGGCACCACTATTGTCAGCTGAATGCCAACGTTCCTTTATAGGCAGCAAAGGCAAGAACTACAGCTTCACCTTTCATTGGACTGCAGCACTGAATTATTTACGAGGGAGCTGACTAAAACTGAATGGGCTGCTCTAGCTTTGGGGCTTCCTCCAGAATTTAAGAGATAACATTTTCCAAGCTAAGCAACACCTCCAATTTCCATAAATTTTCGTTTTTCTCATCTTGCAGGAAAGAAAAAATCCAAATTTCAGACTTTCAAGAATTTCTTTGCCAAGAAGAAAAGAAAAGAGCCTCTACCTCCCAGGGGGGAGAGTAATTTAAAACCCAGCCAGTCCAGCAGCGATGTCAGCATCTCCGTGCTCGACACTGCTGTGCTTCATTCACCGAAGGAGGCCGGGTAAGCTGGCGGAGAAGGCAAATAAATAAATAAAAGCGGACTTCTCACAGCAGTAGGATGAAAGCATGAATTGGCCCCTTAGGAGCAACCTCTGTTCAAGTTTGTGCAAAACAAGCCCTAATGCTGATGAAGGAATTCCAGGAATTTCCTCTTTCTTTGATAGTGCTTCAAAAGCCAGCTTGGAGAGGAGGGGGAGGGCAACCAGGGGCAGGGGTGGTCCAGCCTCTTAGTCTAAGACTGCAGATAGCCCAGATTGTTTTGATTTGTTTTAGTGTTTGAAATCTGTCCTGGAAGGTCTGAGCATCAGCAACTGTACAAGAGGATGATGACTGAGTAGTGCTAGTGCAGAGGATACGTGTGAAGTTGACTTGCTCTTTTTTAACATCAGGGGTGCCCTCTGTCGTGGCTGGGGTGAAGGGAAAGAAGATTTTTTGGTGTATTATCGGTATGAGATTGCTGCTTTAACTTTCTTTTGTAGCTGGTTAGGTGTAGATAACAACGGAAGCTGCCCTTGAAGGGCTGCACCACATGAGTGAGGTTTGCGAGTCCTTCAGGTGCCTCCAGAACAATTCTCAGATCCCTGAATGACGTTAGTTCAAAAACTTGGCCTCTTTTCAATTAGTGTAATACAAACTATTAGCTTACACTGCTAACAGGGCTTCACTGATAACCTTAGACCATCAAGCTGCACAACACTGCCATTACAGGTCTCTGACTGACTCTGAGGTGGGACAACCCTCTGAACACTCTCACTGGGGGTGTCACAGGTTGGTATCTAGCAACCTATAATTTGGCTCTTTTCTAATTCCCCTCCATCCTCATAGTCCCCTGTTAGCTATACAACCAGGCCTGTCTTTGGAGTGCTCTAGGCCTTGGGTTGTGCAGCTGCAGATCATGAAAGTGTGACAAAGCACCGGCCGTATCCTATGTCTTGCAGTGTTTTATTGGAGAGGACATTGAACGTGTGTGACACTGGCAGTGGGCATCAATAGGTGACTAGAGTTGGACAAGCTGAAATCAGCATTGCTGCCAAATGCTTTGTATCATCAGATAAGACATTTGATGGAGCTGGATGCTCCGTTTCTTCTGGTGGAACAGCTTATAGATGTTCCTTTCTCATGGGTTCTTGTTGCTCCTTGCCCCACCTTTCCCCACTCCCTGTTGCGTTTATGCAACTGCATCATGGAAATGATCTGGGAGTGAAACACCAGTCTCTTTATATTGTTAGCATAACACAACAGAGTAAGTGACCACACAACCAGTCCCCTGGGATAAGGGGAATTGGAGTGACTCAACTAACCCAGTCCAAAAAGCTTAGGAACAACTGAGCTTGGCCCGTCAGCCCCTAGGAGGGATCTGGCTTTGAATCAGCTGTCTGCTCCAGGGGCAGTGTGGGTGCAGACTCTTTCTCTTGCCCTTAACCGAGTACTTCGAGTCCAATTGCTGTTTACCTCAGTGCTATCCTCCAGTGATTATGAACTGTTTTGCAAGATCAGAGATCAGGAAGTGAGTAAAACCCTTCTGTTTCTTTTCCCTTAGAGATAGGATTAGATGGGCTATCCAAAAAAATTAGAGGATATGTTTGTGCTACTTGAAAACCCTATCGTGTCCAGCCCCTGCATGGCATAAGCACGCTTTGTAAGTACCTAGAGAGACTGAAATACATAATCCTTTGGAAAACCTGATCCTGAAAGCCAGTGGAAATACAGCCTGTGAAGGGTTTATAACAGGAGCCTGAGCTTTGCAATTTCTGGCATGCAGAATATCAAAACCAATCCTAGAACAATGCTCCTGTTTGTTTGTTCTTGAGGAAGAAGCACTGGCTTTCTTTTTTCTTCCCCCTTTTTTTTAAAAAATGCAACCCATGTAATCTTTTTAAAATTTAACTTTTCTGAACGCTAACCAGAGACCAAATCCCCTATTGTGCCACATGCTTCTTGTAACAGCCAAGGGGACGTGCCCAGATATCAAGGTGCTGAAGGGAATCAATGGGGTTGGACACCAGTGAAGGCAAAGGGAACATTATGTGCCACTGGCTCTCTGTCTTCTGAGAGGCATGAATTTTAAATGGAAATGGAAAACATTTGACAGCAAAGTGAAAGTGTGTGCCACGGATGACAACTCTTTTTCTATCGTCAAAAGGATAAAAGACTTTACATGGAGGAAAATTTGGTCCCAAATAGTCAAATTCCAGTTAAAAAGCTTTAAGCAGGAAAAACTGCTGGGACAATATGTAAAATCATCCTGGTCTTTGTAACGAGCACTGACTCCTTTGGCAGGCTGCCGTGGGTTTTGAGAGAGCGGCTGCCTGTAAGAATTGTGTCACCTTTCTTCCCACTGCCTCAAACATTAGTAAAACGAGTGGGGTTGTAGCGATAGGAAGTGGAAGATGCAGAGGCCCTGGTGAGTTTAGGAGCAGCTTTATCACTGGCTGTAGAGTCCCATCATTTTCTCAGTCATGGCAGTTCGAGTGTTGATTCACGTGAATGAATTCAGCATTTGTACACGGACATCAGTGTGGAGATACAGTGGCTAAAACGTGGAGGGGGTTTAGCTAACGGTGCATCTTCAGCTTCAGCGCAAATGTAGACACGCTGCCTGGAATTACGTGTGAATGGATATTTGCGCCTAAGACACTCATCTGTACTAAAGCTGCAGTTAATTCTATATTTAATCCAACTTTCTTTTTGTGAGTGCCAGAAGAAAATATAGTAATTGTCTTGCAACCACATATATGACAGACACAGACACAGAACGAAAGAAACAGATCTTGTACTGACAGCCTCAAGAACAAGGAAACCCCAGCTCTTATTCCTAAAGAATTCCAAGTAAAGGAAGTGAGGAAATCCCCAGATAAAAAGATTAATATATCCTAATGCACAAGCATTCTCTACAGTAACTAAAAGATGCCAAGTAATAATGAATATACTTTACAGCAAATAACAATTGCATGACAGTGTCTTTCTGAACGCAGTAACATTATGTCTTGCCCATTTAGAGTGTCCTTCATGCTGGAAAGGGCTCTAAAATGAGACACACAAAAAGATGGGATGGCGTCATTCATTCTAGTGGTGAAATAAGGCAAGTGCCTTACTTATGTTTAGAACTGCTGTCCTGTAAACTAACACAGGCATTGATTATTGCATCTAATGGGAAGAAGCGTGAAATCTGACCTGTGCAGAGAGAGAAAGAGCTCAGATTATCTTTGACACAACATAAGCATGGAGCAAAATTAGTTTGCCTTACTGTGAGACTTGGCATAACTGTATATGCTGGTTGACTACACCTTTGGGACAACAGGAGGCTTAGATGAGCAGACAAAGGAGATGTCTCTGGAGATGTGAAGATGGGGAATGCAGGAGGAAAAGGAGTCGTATGTCAGGGTTTTTTAAATGCTGTTTACTTTATGACAGTTCACAGTGTTTCAGGGCTTTCTTCTCAATAAAGAGAGAATCTGGGGTTAGGCAAATAGCAGACACCTCTTCTATTTGATTTCCTTGCAGAAAAGTGTTAGACTTATTGCATTCTCCTTGTCAGAGTTCTTTTCCTAATCATCCCCTGTTACCCAGAGTCAAACTTTTAGAGGGGGTGAGCATTGCCTGCACAGCAACTGAGCCAAGGAATTCCTTGTAACTTGCGGGTTATGAGGCTGGCAGCCAACAACATGAGTATTCTCTGTTGTTTTCCAGTTAAAGGCTAGAGTGAAATCTGATAGGGGCCATCCTTGTGATCTTTTGGACAAAGTAATGCACAGACAGTGCCTTCCTGTGCTGGTGGAACTTGGTGATTAAATACTTGGAAGCTTCCTTGTTGTGCCACCTAAGTGCAAAATTTACCCTGCACAACCCATAGCCCAACCTCAACCAAAGTCAGTGGTTTACACCTCAGTTAACAGCTGTTGTGGGAACTCACCAGTGCTTCTCTGGGCTGAGCACCCAGTGAGCACAGAAACAGAAAAGGAAGATGTTACCTGGCTACTTTAACTTGGCCGTGGAGAGATATGTAGTTGTGGCCATGGACACTTGTCCCATCTACATTTTTGAATATGCTTGGGATCTGGCAATGTTCGTGATACAAGTGAACAGAACTGGTGTTATTACTGAGAGAATTTGAATCGAGTTTGTTAGTGCAGTGGAATTACATGTTTTGACAGCAAAACTTGCAAGAAGGGAAAAAAATAATTCACAATCTTTGGTATGACACACACTAGACTGCAAAGATTGTATCCTGAACGTGTTATGCTAGGCACATTCCCACCAAAGGAGGGCAGGGGACTCGTGTCACCCCTCTCTGAACTGTGGACATCTCTTAGAGTGGCACTAAATCCCAGCATCAGACCTAATGACCCTGGCCTCCCTCTTTAGTCCACAGAGACTGGCCTGGGTGTTCAGTGCAGATTCTGAGTACAACTGAACACAGACACCTGCATTTGATCAGCCTCGTAAAAACTATTTTTTCCTCCCTTTTGAGTATAAAAGGAGCTGGCAGTGACTGCCATAGATAGCTAATGCACAGATCTGAAGTCAAGTGAGATGCATCACACCCTGACTTCCGTATGATCCTTCTGCCCTGGTGAAGTAGTGCAGGGAAGTGTTGAGGAGCTGTACTCAGTGCACTGACCACTCTTTCTTCCTTCCCAGACCCAAAGGAAGCATGGGAAACAAAGCCTTGTCCCATGACAGTGTCTTCATATTCGAGTCTGCACCAGGAAGTGTGACAGGTGACGTGTTGTCTCAGGAAAACATACCTGGAAGAGTGAAAACTTTGCAGGTGAGAACTCTCTCCCCTCATTCATGGTGCTGCTTATATTAGCTATCTCCTAGGAAACTCTGTTGCTTGATTCCTCTGCTGTGTGCCTAAGAGTTTGTTTAGTAAAGTGTCCAAAGCCAGATTTGCTACTTTTGGATCTATACTACCTCTTGGAAGCTGGATCTTTGAGCAGTCCTGATGCTTCCAGCCTTGTCCAGGTCTCATAGTGTGTGAGTGACATGAATGCAGTTCATGGACTCTTGGAAGCTTTCCTTAATGACACTGTCCTCTTCCAATGGGATTTCCATTCTATACTTCATAGCTACTGCTTTTGGGTTAAGGCCATTTATTTATACTGTAACGTGTTCCTTACACTGTTTTTCTTTATATATTATATTTATGTTATTCTTTTTGGCACTTCTGGCTGTGATGTTTTCATTCTGTATATGCTGGCACCAATGGCTCTAGTAGTGTGGGATGATGGATATTTTGGGACACTCTTAGTGACAACTTTATTTATATCATTATTCTTCCGATCTCTGCCAGCAGAGGATACTGTATTCTGCTTGGTCATTTCCTTCTTCCAAGGCACATACTGAACCCTCCTTGACAGCAACCTTATCAACTGTTGGTTATGTTAATTGCATTTAAATAACTGCCCAGCTTGGAACACTGAGATAACAGCTTAAGTTTTTTCCAGAGACTGAAAACAAACTGTTGATAAGGCAGTCAAAGGCCACTGAAATTCTTACTTTTTTCAGTGTGAACTTCATGTTGCAAAACACGATTGCATCATGTATTAAGTAACAGAAGATGCACAGAGGGAGAGACTTGCTCCTTCATAAGACTGCAAAATAGGCTAAGCTTCAATTCAGGGTATTTTTTTTATAACAATAGAAGTAGCAGAAGAAGTTGTTTTTGTGTATGACAGAACTTTGTTGGAGAAAATAAAGCTCTTTTCATGCTATCTCCAGTCTACTGTGCCTGCCCTCCCTCCTTCCCTCCTTCCCTCCTTCCCTCCTTCCCTCCTTCCTTCCCTCCCCCTATCATCTTGCATGGTAAGGTAATAGTGCCAGCACTCTTTTTGTAGCCACAAAAGACAACCTTTTTCTGTGAGCTTGACTCTTGTCAGAATAAAAGCCAAGCACTAATACAAGCTGTTATTTTCTTAGCAATGTAAATTAACTTCCACCAGTAGAAGACAGACTGTAAATTCAGAGTTTCCTCCACAACACTTTGCTGTCTGCATGTAATAAAATTGATAAATCACAGAAGGAAGTTGTGAAAAGCAACAAAAGCAAAACTAACTTTCTGTATTTTCCTTCCCACGAAGTGCACAAATATATTGTACATCTAGTTTTGCCCGTATATTGCAATCTTTGTGCAGTTTGTCACCAGTCCTGCTTTTGCAGATTGTATTCATGATACTTCTTTGATTGTTGTGGGTAAGAGGGCAAGAAAGCTGTTTGAGCTGGGGGACTGGTGGGTTAAAGAGTGACATTGTGCTACCCTGTGTGCCTGTTTGATCTATAGGACTTGCATTCCAAGTGAATCTTGCTGAATATGAATGGCAGCTATTTAGATCTATTTTACAGAGATCTAAAAGAATGCACATCTTGCAGAAGAGCACAGAATTAGACATAGAATTTCCCAATCTGGTTTAATAAGCAAAAAAACCTAGAAAAAACAGGTCTGCATATTTATCTTGGGAATATTCAGTGGAGACGTTTTTAGTTGAATGACAAAGTTTCTATTCAGACTTGTTTCTATTCCAGCTTTGACACAGCCAAGAATTTTTGTAATGGTGTTTCCTGAGATCTGAACTTTTTTAGTTTGAGGCAACATCTGGCTGCTTGTGAGGTTGCAGACTTTGTTTTATTTTTCTAGGGTCAGGGCCCGCCAGAGCATTCTTTTTGTGCAGTCCTGGAAAAGAGCCCCCAAACTCCTTTACAAACAAAGTTGTTCCTGGCTGCCTTTATCATTCTTGCTGTAGACAGGACCAGGATGTGATGCTGGGGAATATTAACAAGCAATTCATCAGAGTTGACTAGAAATTGAATTAAATTGTCTCTGTATAAAAAGTGGGACTCAGCTCTTTGTGCGGGACAGGGTGGTGACAAGCCCTCAATATTTGGAAGGGCTTTGTGAAGGAATGCTGATCGTGGAAACCTGAGGTTGGGAGCTGCTGACTGACAATACTTTGTGTGACTATTTGGAACATCCAGATACATGTAATTATTTAAAGAATAATTAAATCTAGAATTTTTAAAGTTTTAAGTATAAGCTGAGTTAATCTGGTGTAAATTTTCTGGAATAGTGAAATTTCTGTCTTTTGGGAGCTTACCGAATAAAACTGATTTTCATTTTAATTTTGTACCAAAGCCAGTTCTAATGTTGGGTCCTTGATGAATATAACTAAGTAAAATTTTATTAATGGTATTTTCTGTGAACAGTCTGTTTCTTCAAGTATTTCTGTTAACTAAGAAATTCTGCATGCCTAATGGAAGCCACTGGGGTAAAAGTGCCCAAAATGTCTCCTCTAAATAATGTCATTGAAAGTCGGTATTCTAAATTTCTTTTCAACCACAGCTTCAGCTGCAGCAGAACATCAGGCTTGGATCACCTCCTCTTGTTATAACTGGTAAGAAACTGGAAGATGCAGGTGCTGTTTCTGAAGATGACGGTTTACCTAGAAGCCCTCCTGAAATTTCAACGCTTCGTGAAGTTCTGACAGATTCACCAGACAAGGTAGAATTGTTGTGTCACTTTAGTGACCACCTGCACAGAAAAGAGAAAATCTACTTGTAAAAGGGAAAGACCTTTTTGCTTGCTTGTGATAAAATCTGATGGTACAGATCAGTCAGGGCTAGAACAGATTATCAAGGTGGACTGTGGATTTATCACGCTGAGGGATACCTAGTAAGTGGCCTTACAAATACCCCTTCTGAGTACTATTTTCTATGCTTTTCTGTAGATCAGTGCTGGGACAGTTGTGGTCTATATCATTAGGAAAAGAGGATAGGAATTCAGTTGACTTGACAACTCTTGGAGCCTTTCAGCAAGGCGGTCTCTCCTGGCAGAAAGCATAAAATGTCAGTTATTCATGGGTGGGTGTTATGTTACTGTGGCTGTTCCAGTCCGAGACCAAACTGAGGTGCTTCCGCTGCACGAATGAACTTCCCATGTCTTCCAGCTTCAAAGAGCTGGAAAGATTGGCAGTTTCCTGCACCTGTGAAAGGGAAAGAGTTTTTTGAAATTTTAAAACTAGTGGGGAAAACAGAAATAATAGGGACTGCAAGAGAAACTTAAACAATTACTGGTTTTGGAATGAAATAGCTCAAAACCAGAGCAACATGAGTTGAATTGACAGGAAACTGGCAATCCTATGAGTCTGAGGAGAACAGGTCTTCACAAGGCTCAGAGGGCATTTGGGTTATCTTCTTTCTTAGGAATTGCCTTCTCAGAGATTTTGGACTTGAGTGAACATGTGAGCATTTGTAAATTGGAGAATTTTAGAACAACAAGCCAAAGTAACTTTATAAAACATGTTGCTTCATGTGGTCAACCTTCACGTCCTATTTCATAGCAGGATAAAGCTCCTCTACCTTATGTTTGATCCCAAATGAACAAATGAAACCTCTTCTGTGAGGCAGAGACTCAGTGACCCTTCCTTTATCTTTCCTCTTGTGTTTTCTCATAATTATAACTGAATACCCAGGCCCAGATAATTCAATGTAATACTTCCCTTGACTTACCCTTTTCCTCATTTTATCCCACAGTCCTCCAACCCTGTACAGCGTCATAGCTCTTTGAGTTTAGGCGGGACAGACAGTGAAGATGAACAGGTAAATAGCTACTTTTCCTGCTAATCAGCTTTCCTGAGACAGCATGCGTGGCGTCTGTGTGAAGCTAGTACAATAATTGTTGGGATTTTTAACTATTCTAGGCACAGTATATCCTAGCACACAATTAATAAATGGTCCAGAGTGATGCAAATGATACTGAAAATGTACCTCTCACAGAATTTTGAGTAAGAACCAAATAAAGAGAGGCAGAAATCTACTGTAAGTGGTTTGTGTAACAGCATAGTCAGCTCTGTGACACAGTGTGAATCTCTAAAGTCACACAAGAGAAAATTGGACAAGGCAAAGCACTTCAGTTCCACTTCCATGTCCCAGGGCCCCAATATCCAACCACAGTAATAGGTTAATAACACCTGCCCATCAGCAGTGGCTTGTGAGCAATGCCCTGCACCTCTCTTATCGTGGGAAATAATTGCAGGGTCTACCTTCTCTGATGCCAGATATTTTACAGGAGAAAGTCTGTGTTACTTTGCAGTTTTCTTAGGGTGATAAGAGACCATCTGAAGCAGCAGATGCTGTTGTCAGACCAACAGAGTCTATTCCTTGACCAGCTCATAAAAATTTATAGAGGTCATATTTTTTGGAGAGGAACCATGGGGACCTTCACCTTGCCTGTCCTTGCTGTTGAAGCTAGGCTGAATTCCTGCTTATCCCATGATTTCAGTACAGATCTGCAAGATTTGCCTTTCTCCAGTGTTAACACAATTTCTGAAAGACCAGTCAGACCGCAGTTATGCCAGTGGGGTCTTCAAATGCCGGTGACAAAGGCAGCCACTGCTCCAGCAGAGCTTTCGAATCATAGGAGAGCCCTTGCAATTGTATAAGCAAAGTAATCTGCCAGTTAGCTGAGAAGGGTCCAGAACAGCTACACTCCATTTTGGCCCAAGCTTTGCAGCCCTCCATACGTCATCCCTCTTTGAGAAGCTCACCAGAGAGAGCACGATTTAACTCTTTGGGAAACTGAGAATAGCCCACAAGTAAAGGGGAGGTAGCGGGGTGCCTAGAAGAAGTGGGCCTTAAGCAGCCAGGGCAGCACCTTGAGGGTCAAGTGGTTCCAACCCCACTGCTAGGGAAGCTTCCCCTTTCATTCTCTCTTTGGCCAACCTTTGAGAAGGGGCAGAGCAACAATGGAGCAAGACCCGCTCAACTTTCCTGTCCGTGACTGAGATCACACTCTCGGGCTCAGCCATTCCTAGATCTTTTGCTTTAGGGATAGAAAGATAAAGCAATGTCTATCTCCCCCCTCATAGCAGACTACTAGTCACACAACTTTAGAGGCCCAAGTGATCTAGGTAACTTGGATTGTCATTATTTTTAATATCTTCTTGTATATATTTTTTCTTTACTTCAATGTACATTTTATTAACTCATCTTCTGCTTTGTATTTTGACTAAAATGCTCTGTGTTGTAAGCTTGCATGCTCTTTTTTCCTAATAATGCAAAAAGCCCTTTTCTATCCAATTGTGAAGTCTTTGAGGTCTTTCAGTCTTACAACCTCATCTCCTGTGAGAAAGAAAGACAGGAACAAGAGAAATTTTTTTCTTTCTTCTATGTTACTTAGAATTTCCCACTTAAAGGCTCTTCCTTTTTCTCCCTGACAACTCACTAGGACTCTGGTTAACTTCTCTGCAGTACTGTATACGTTCCTTTACTCAAATATTTTTCTTAATCAGCAGTTTGACTTAGAGGAAATCTTGCCAATATGTTTATCTAAAATAAAACCCCTTTTCCTAAATAGTCATCTGTTTTTTTTTTTTCAGTAGCTTTTGAAACTATTTATGTAATACCAAGATTTGAGCTAGCAGAACGCAAGTTGTTAAACTGAGTAACCTCATCCCAAAGATGAGGAAAATTGTGAAAATCACAAAGAAATCTACACCAGTTATTCCATTTAACAGTGCTGCATACTTAGTAAAGGAAAAGGAGGATTTGGTCCTAAGCGATCTGAAATTACACACAATGTAGTAGTTTACATTTTACTGTTGTATTATCTTGCTGCAGATGATAGCTAGTTCATTTCTTTGCCATTCGCTGCTTCCCTGGGTTCTCCAAGAGCTTCATGCTGCTGTCACCTCTGTGTGAAACCCTGATGTGTCACTCGTGACTTCTAAGTGCCTTCCGCAGTTATAAATACCCACTTTCTGACTAATCCAAAGCTAAATGTGAGGCTATAGCTCCAAGCAAGCATCAAGTGAGTTCATGGAGACATTAACCAGCATTACCTTGACTTTGCTAGATAGCCCTTACGGAATTCTGACTTCCTTGTTGGCATCTTCAACCTGGACTAATTAAAAGCAAAACTGGGTGTCAGCTTGTGGGGCTGAGAACAGTGTTTTGGCACAAGCACTCTTTAGAAAATGGGTCTTCGAGCTGCAGCATTCTCCTTGGTCAGGCTCTTGCATCTGCCCAATAACCAACAAGCACTAAATTTATCTTACGCTTAAACAGTGATGTGGAGATCTTGTGTTTGTTCAACTGTCTTTGAGAGAAGACACCAACTGTTAGCGTGCACAAAAAATATCCTGAATCCTGAATGGAGTAGGGAATTTGCCATTTACATACAGCAGTAGCTCTGATACTACCTTTTTTTTTT